>JBBPLR010000241.1:0-27690 GCA_038089915.1 Sutorius australiensis | reverse complement strand
CAAGGGTCTTGCCTGGTATCCCCAGTCAAGTCCTCTTGGAGAGTTCCCCTCTTCTAAGATACGACTCAGTCTATACTTCTCTTAGTCGCTGAGCCTAGTGCAACCTAGTACTCTTAGGGTTGTTTCAATGCAGACATAGCCCTGAGGGCGATGCTGGAATGGAAGCAACAGCCTCAAGGCTGTGGTAGAATGGAAGTACACAGCTGAAGGCACTGCCTGGGTGGCTGGTATGGAAGAGAAGCACTACAGCCTCAATGCTGTGAGCAGAAATGAAAGAGAAGCATAAACACTGCCATGCACGGCACAGAAATGAAAAGAAGACTGTGCATGATGTAACCATATGTTGTTGAGTGTGAACTTTATAAAAAGATAAGCATGGGTAAACATAGGAGATGCAGATTGCTGATCCGTGATAAGATAAGATGATAGATAAGATAACCAACCAATGCTTAATGACTGAGCTTGCAAAGCCTAAGTGGTGGTAGAGGCAAGTGACTGGCATTGGACGTCGAGTCCTCATATGCAGTTTAAAGACATGCTTAGGTCATGTGACTGTCGAGGTCAGGTGATTGTTAGGGGTTAAAATGGATCCATAACAATTTGGGAGAGTTCTTTGTTGACTCAACCTGGAGTAGCTACATTTGAGGGGGGTTTGAAAGACATAGAAGCAGGAAGTGAAGAAACAGTAGAAATATCTGAAACTGAAGGAGTTGGTCCATAAGGTGAAGTGCTATAGCTAGAAATAGGAGCATCAGAGCAAGGAGACATTTGGGAATGAAAAAGAAACTGTAGGCAACCAGGGACTCAATAGTGGTAAATGCAGTATGAGAGTTTGCAGAAACAGGAGTGTTCTAGACTGTGGCTGGGGAGGATGTTGAGGGTGGCAAGGAAGCATTCAATGGAGATGTTGATGGTTTCAAGGCTGGGGGAGGAGCGAGGTTGGTGGGAGTTCATTGAAGGGGGAAGGTAGAAGGGTGGCATTTTTTATATTCTTTGAGAAGTGTTTGGGAATGTTTGAGATCTTTTTCTGAAACCCAGGAGTCCTCTTTGGCAGAGTATCCTTTCCATTGGATTAGGAAGCATCATTTGACCAGTGTTCCTTTGTGCTTTAATATCCATTCTATTTCATATTCTTCTTCTCCTTCTATAAAGCCCAGGGGTGGAGCTGGGAAATTCTGTCCATGGATAGAATTCTTGTGATAGAGTGATAAGAGGAAAGCATGAAAAACTGGGTGGAGCTTCCATGTTTGAGGGAGGTGGAGTTTATAGTGACTTGCAAAACTGTTACAATGTTTGTGCCTTTTGTAGTATATCTATGATAGTGACTGAAGGCGTGGGAATCTCGCTTAGCGGTGGTGGGAGCATGGGATCTACTGACCCTTGGCTACATAATTGCTCCCTAGGTCATGTGACCTGGATCACATGGGGCAGAGATATACCCAAATTAAGACAGAGACACCATTGTAACAGTTTTGCAACTTTTGATTTGAATGATAGGATCTCAGGCAAATGAGTGGATATTTGGTTTTATTTGCTTGTACAAACAACAATGGACATATAAATATCATGTCTGAGCTTGAAATAGCTCTCACATTTCTTCATTTCCAACCACTACCATCATAAGATCTCTCTCTGTTACTCAGAAGAATACCATCCTTTTTCAGCTTGATGCTGGTCATTCTACTTGCTCTATTGCCTCTACCACTGGTATCAGCATTGCTACCATATCAAGGCTTCATTCCAAGGAGTGTTCCAACCTCCAGAAGTCCACTGGAGGTCATCCATCAAAGCTTTCTCCTGCCAATATTTGACATGCAGTCCATTTGATTTCAAGTCAAAAGGCTGAGAATGCTGTTCAGGTGACCAAAGCCCTCTCAAATGTCATCAACCAACCCCTCAATCCAAGTACTACCTGCCACTACTTGAAGAAAGCTGGAATGAAGGCTGTAGTCAAGTCCAAACATCCTTTATTGTCTGTCAAACATTGCAAGGCTTGCTTGGATGTTGCCTGTGTCCATAAGGACTGGACTCTGGAGGACTGGAAGCAAGTAATATGGTCTGATGAGACCAAAATCAATCACCTAGAGTCAGATGGCCATAAATGGGCATGAAAAAAGTCAGGAGAGAAGCTTAGTGACAGATTGGTGGAAGGAACTGTGAAGTTTGGAGGTGGTTCTGTGATGGAATGAGTTGGGAAAGAGTTGGCTATGCTGTCAAGATTGATGGTAAGATGGATGGAGACCTTTACCTTCAGATTTTGAAGAATGAACTTCAGGGTTCTCTGGAGTTTTATGGTCTTGATCCTTCTGAAGTCATTTTTCAGCAAGACAATGACCCCAAGCACACTTGCAAGAAGGTCAAGGAATGGCTAGCTGAACAGGAGTTTGAGACTATGGTATGGCCTGCACAGTCTCCAGACCTTAACCCCATAGAACATCTCTGGAGTCATCTCAAAAGGAGGCTTGCAGAGTATGAGCATCCCTCCAAGGAACTATTGGAACTGTGGAGAAGGGTTGAGGTGGAATGGGAGGAGATACTAGCTGAGGTATGTCAGGGGTTAATTGAAAGCATGCCTAGAAGGATTGAGGCAGTGCTTAAAGCCAAAGGAGGCTATACCAAGTATTGATATCTGGCAAATACTCTAAGCACTATTAAAAGTTGCAAAACTGTTACAATGGTGTCTCTGTCTTAATTTGGGTATATCTCTGCCCCATGTGATCCAGGTCACATGACCTAGGGAGCAATTATGTAGCCAAGGGTCAGTAGATCCCACACTCCCACCATCACTAAGCAAGATTCCCACACCTTCAGTCACTATCATGGATATACTACAAAAGTCACAATCATTGTAACAGTTTTGCAAGTCACTGTATGTGGGTTGTATACAACCAGCCCTGTGAAGCCTGCATGAGGAAGGAGGTGGTGTGCAAGGGTAAGCACCAGAGCTCATGCACAACCTGTGTTCACATCAAGGCAAAGTGCAACAAGTCGAAAGGGTGTGCGCTGAGTACAAAGAAGGTGTGGATGTTGGGCGAGAAGGAGAAGAAGGGGAAGGGGAAAGGGAAGGCCCCAGGTGAGTGACCCCCTAGGGTCCAGTTGATCAATACTAAACCAAGTTGTTAGTGCACGCTTTGCACAAGCGAGTTGAGCTGGATGTGCTCGACCTTACTTCAGACAAGGACAAGGGTGAAGACGAAGAGGTGGCTGAGGAACAACTGGGTCTGTTGACTGGTCCAGCCAAAGTGGTGTTGAAGCAAGTGTGAGAGGAAGGAATTTGTGCCCTCAAGAGGCTGGAGGGTAAGTTGCATATCCTCCAAGGTAACATCCACACTGCTGAGGACATTCTGGCAGGCATGTATGCAGAGGCTGCTACCCTCGCATCAGATATTGCGACTATCCAAGCAGAATACAGTTTGTAGGGTAGCTTAGTAGCCTGTATTCTCCTTGTACATAGAATCCGATCATGAGTCCTGTCTGAGTCTGAGTCTGAGTCTGAGTCCAAGTATATCTGTGCAATCTGAATAACACAAAAGAAACATAAGCTTGAGAATAAAAAAAGAAAGCAAATGAAGAGTTTAATGTGAACAGAACTGGGTGCGAGCTACCACTCAGCTTTGCTTCATCAATCATCTTCCAAGTCTATACCTACATGGAACCCAATCACAAGTACCAGTTCTACCAGATAGAAATGAACGCAGTCCAAAAGAGGTGTAGTGTCTCCATACACAATCAAAAGTGAATATCTATCATAATTAAGTGGTCTGAGACATGGAGAGAAGAAGGAAATGAGGACAGAACAATTTTGGTGTTCATTTTATTCTTTGTTGGCTGAGATCTGAGATGTGGAGATAGAAAGAAAATGAGGATGGAATGGTGCTGTTTCTTCTGTTTCAGTGCTTTCAATTGTTCTTTTCATAGAGTGAGACCACCGGATGAAAACTGGGCTGAAACAAAGGTCACCAGATGAAACCCAGGGTAGAAAGGACATAAGGCATATCATAGGGTTTTGCTAGTCTGAAGAGAGGAGTGCATCAGCATCATCTTTGTGCTCTATATCTTCTTTGGCTTCATAGTCATCCAATTCTTCTTTGTCTCATCCAGTCAGGTCCATAACTGGAACCAACACCTTCACACACGTGTGGTAAGGTAGCAGCCAGAACACTGCATATTTTAATTGCGAAACCACACCATCCAACTCAGCCAGTAGATACGATCCACTGGAAGTCCTGCAAAGAACGACCATAGGACCTAAATACCTAGGCTTCATCTTCTGGTTTAGTTCTTTCTCGATCCACAAGTTCTGGACCAAAACTAGATCTCCAGATTTGAAATCATAGTTCCAGACCTGGTTCTTGTATTGCACCTCAAACTGTTTGATGGACACAAACCAAGATCCAAGGACTCTTTCCTGCATAGATTCGATATCTTCTTGCCACTTTTGTAGTTGCTGTGCTCTCCATGCTATGAGTGGTGCTCTAAAGGAAATGTTAGTGTCTGGAAGTGGAACAAGAAATGTTGCTTCAGTGAGATCAAAAGGGAAAAGGGGCTCTACACCATGTACCATAAAGTATGGTGAGAGACCTGTAGATTTGAGAATGGTAATACATTCCGCCCAGAAAATGGAGTGAGCAGTCATAGGCCAGCAAACCTCCCCTCCCCCAGGGAACTTTTGATGATGGTCTCCTGGACATCAAAATGATGCTGTTCAACCACACCATTAGCCTGAGAGTTGTAAGGGGAAATCTGGATATGTCAGATACCATAATGAGAGGATAAAACATCCAAAGCCTGAACAAATGCAGAACCATTGTCGGTAACCAGTTCTGAAACTGCCCCCCAATGACAGAGGATTTCTTCAAAAATGAAAGTGGCCATGGTGGAAGTGTTTTTGGACTGCAACATGTGCCATTCCGGATATGCTGTAAGAGCACACTGGGCTTGGACGATGAAGTGGTAACCACCAGAATGAGGCATAACCATGGTGTCAATATGTGCCTTGTAAAACAAACCACCAATTACTGGAATGATTGGTGGAATGTGCAGATGCTGAGTCTGATGGATTTGACATTCATGACAGGTCCAGATGAACCATTTTACATCTTTGACAAGCATGGGCCACCAAAAGCACAACAGTAAATGCAACCAGACTGAGAAGACACCTTTATGCCTGAGGTCATTATGAGCCTCCGAGATCAATCCGAGACAATGTTCAACTGGTACCACTAACTGGTGATGGCCATGTGATTCATGATGGAACAGAGATCCATTGAGGATGAAGAATCAAGTAGCTGCATTGATGAAGGATTTGAAATCAGTATCTGAGATATCTGGAGAATGGACATGGGTAGCAAGGAATTTGCAAATCTGAACAATCCAAGCATCACGTGCAACTGCTTTCGCTGAGTGCAGAAGCACTGGACTGTCAGGAAGGGGATCCACAGTTGAAGAGCTAGAGTCTGATAATGCAGATATGGATACTGCATAGGAGCAACCACTTGGATACGTGAAATGTTGCAATCTAAAAAGGTGAGCAAATCCAGAAGGAGAAAGACAATTGTTTAGTAGGGATATGGAAAACAAATAGGACTGATCCAACCAATCCTTGACATCATCCTCCTCCAGAGGGTCATTCTTGGATGGCAGATGGCAAGAAAGTCCATCCATGCCCATATGATGTGATGCAGGGACATGAATGAGATGGAAGTTAAACAAAAGAATACCTGCAATCCATTGATTGATGGTTGCATTAGGTTGTAGGTCCAGGTTGTTAATCATACCCTTGACATATTTTGTGTCCATTTCTACAGAAAAATTAGCAACACTGAAGACAAAAATGTGGACCACCCACAAAGCATGGAACAGCCCATAGAGTTCGAGTTTGGCTTGAGAGTAGCGACTTTCCACAGTGGTTAAGGTGAGGGATCCAAAGTGGCTCAGATAGTGTCTGTTATCATCCCCTTCCTGAGAGAGGATGTATCTGACCATGATGAGTGAAGTGTCAACTGCGAGTACTACTTCACATCTGGATTCATAATCCAGATGATGAAGCACCAGAGAGTTGATGATAGTGTCTTTGAGGTTCTGCATAGCAGTTGGCTGAGGTTCCCCCCATTTGAAAGGGACACCTTTGTGGGTTAGGTCTATAAGTGGGCAAGCAATAGAAGAAAAATTTTGGATAAAAATGCAGAGGACACCACAGACACCCAAGAATCCACAGACATGAGTGAGTGTCTTGCATTCCAGCCAGTCACAAATTTTCTGCACCTTAGCTTTGTGAGGGATTCGACCCTTGAAGGTACATTTATGTCTGACGATTGTGGCATCTGGAGTAGCAAGAACAAACTTTTTAGTAGAAATGGTAGTGCCGACATTCTGAAGATGCTGAAGAATCTGATGAACAATGACAAGATGTTCCCAAATGAATCTGCAGATGTTCAGATTTTCCAGAATAGTCTCATAGGAACCATCTGGATTTTGGTAATGAGAGGTGATGGATTTGACTGGAAGGTTGTCAATAAATGGATAGGTATGATGGGGAATTTTGTCCTGTAAAATGAAAGCCATATCTGCTAGATATATTTGAACTGCATTGGTATATCCCATTGAAATAGTCATCAACCGATGCAGACCGAGTGGGCTGTTGAAGGTAGTGAGGTCACCTGAATCTGGATGAAGTGGATGTTGGTCATATCTGGCAAAAAGGTCCATCATGCTGTACACTGCAAATCCTGTGAAAGATTCTGCAAAGTGTTCAACAAACAGAGGAGTCAAAGAGTCTCAGATAGTGATGCTGTTGAGAGGTTGGAGGTCATGGACTAAATGAAGCGATTTCCCATCTTGTTTAAGGATGTAAAACCAGCAGGAATGGTATGAAGCAGTAGACAGTTCATAGACACTGGACATGATGTGATCCTTGGTAATCTGAATAGCACCAGCCCACATAGCAGGTGGAATTGGGATATTGCAGAGTGCCCAAGGTGTATGAGGTACCATCAGAATCTTTACAGGGGGAAAATAATGTTTGTTGAGATGACCACATTCAGTAGGAATCCAAGCAAAGGCCATCTCATGTTCTTAAAGGAGCCATCTGAGCAGTTTTACTTTGTCCAGCCAAAGCCATTTAGCTGGATCAAGATCTAAAGTGTCAGTGCATTCCTGTGTGAATCTGATACCTGGAACAAATTCAGGTGGATGAACCAGAAGTGGTTTTAACCTGGAAAGTAGATTGTCCAGAAGAGAATGCATTATGTGAAACTCTTCATCCATAGGGGCAACCATGGAATGGACTTTCTTCACCACAGGTTTATAAGCCAAGGAATGAGAAATCAAATCATAAGAAAAATTTGCATAAATAGCAGAAATTGAATCCAAACAAAAAACAGACTGAGTCAAAGACAAAAAGGGATACTGAGGTGAAGGCACAGACAAGACAGAAGCCAAAGACAATGTAGAAACAGAAGGAACTGACTCAATAGTTGTAGAAGCACAAGGAATGAAGACCTTGGAATCTCCCCACTGTTAGGTGGATCATTGAAACTCGAAAACCCATTTGGACAACGGATTGATGATTAGTACAAGGCATGCATTCCCAGCAATGTTGACAACCTTTGGACCACGACCGAGTTGGTAAGGTGTATTGTTTTCTGGAGTTTGAATCATGGAGAGTGATGCTTTGTAATCTGTCTGGGAAATCATCAGTAGTAGCACTCATAAGACAATGGAATGGTTGTTCAAGAAGCAAGTCAAAGTTGGCCTGAGCAAGAATCTGTACCTAAACCATGACCTCTCCAGCACCAAAATTGAGTGCCAGATTCTCAAGGATGCCTATGGTAGTATCCACATTGGTATTTGCAGACATCATTTTCATAGCATGGTCAGACTGAACCGGAAGTCTGAGCCTTTCCCAAACACACTTGGGCATGACAATGATCTCAGATCTGGAATCCAGAACACCAAGAATAGTGCATCCGGATGGGCCGACTCTGACTTTGAGAGCATGCAATGGAAGGTTGTGATGCACAATGAGAAGTCTGTCATCACTTCAGAGCATTTGGTCACCAAACTTGTGAGTAACTGCAGACAGATCTCACCCAGTTAACTCATTAACCTGTACACTGTTAGTAACAGAACCAGATACTCATTTCACCATGGTTAGATCATGAAATTGTTTGTGAAACTCTGGTGTGGCAGCAAAGAGATCCTTTATGGGGACCAGGATACTTGAGTCCAGAACCCAAGCTAGGATTCATTTCAATGCTGTTTCATCTTCTAGAGGGAATGAGTATCTAAATTGTGCAGAAGGAGGGAAAGTGGATGGTGCATTAACCAATCCAGTGCAAGGAGGTACATGACCTGGAGCACCAGACAAAGTTGGTGTGGAACCGGATTGTGCAGACTGTTGTCTGGACTGGGCAGGAATTCATCCAGAAGGTGCAGGCATAGATTGACAGGACTCCATCAATGGAGCGGTAGTTTTTGCAGTGTTTTGAAGTTCTGGTGATAAAACCTCCAATTCCTTGGAGACAGAAGCAGCTCAAGGACTGGAAGTTACTTTTCAAGGTGGAACCTGTACACCATTGAACCTGACCTTCTTTCCCTTATCCTTCAATGCTCAATCAGCTTGGAAAGTTGCCCAAGGCTGAGTGACATAAGGCTGGAAATCCAGGTGAATCATTTCCAGATTAGACTCATAACCCAGATAGATGATAGTTGACATGAATGCAGAAGGATCAACATCTAGGATGGCAGGAGTACCTGGATAAGCAGTGAAAAGGATATTAGTGGAGACATGTGGAGGTGGATCCTGCATGAAGGCAGTGGAGCTGGAAGCAGAGGAAGTGGAAGAAGTTGGAGTGGATATTTGAGTAGATGAGACATGATCAATTGCCTTTTTAAGACAATGACACCCAGGTACATGCAGAATTGTGGATCCATCGGTGGATGTCAAGTTTGATGATTGCCAACTGGTGACAAATTCAATCCCTAAGTGGATTCGAAAAACCTGCTAAGAAGATCATATCCCTCTCCATGTCAGAGTTTACGGTTAGCAATCAAAATCAGGGCTACTTTAGTGAATTTCTGAGTATATTCTTCCAGATCATCTTGGCTTTGCATTGGCTTCTTTTGATAGTCCTCAATGAGGTACTGTATATCTGCACAACAAAAATGGTCAATTCCCAAGGATCCAGGATACAACCTTTTAACAGCATTGGTAAAATTGTTCCAATCTGGTAAAACTGCATTGGCTTCCAGTAGAGTTTCCCAAACTTCTGCTTCCTCAAGATCCACATACCAAATTGCAGCCTTGATAATATCGTCTTCACCAAGACCAGCTTGATTTCTGATCTGCTCAATATCTTCGAGGTACCATGGTAACAAGGATGGGGTCTTGCCATCAAACTTGGGGGCATTTTGAGTGCCCCTAAGTGGCATGTGAAAAACAGGCTGTTGAGCCATTGGTCTTATTTGCAGCTGTGAATGGTTAGTAGGAGTTATGGGCATAGATATAGAAGAATTCAAATTCGATCCAGATGTTCCAGAAGTAGGAGTAGAATTTTGGGATGGTAGAGGGACTAGAAGGGATGTAAGCAATGGTAACTGTGTACTTTCTGAAGGACCAGATGACAATGATCCTGGAGATCCTTCTTCAATAGGGGGAAGCTGAAACTGGAAATTCCCAGTTTCAGATGAAAACAAGGGAGTCAAGGGGGAGAGTGGGCTGAGATCTGGTTCCTGATTTTCAACAAAATCAGGCTCTCTAGCAGGAGTTGACTCCATGAATCCCCTGGAACTTGTGGGACTGTGATAGTGACATTGGAGGGTAAATTTGATAGAAGTTGGGTTTGATGTGTGTGTTTCGACAACACCTGAGACAGGAGCTCAGAATCGACTGAAATATAGAGATTGCAAAATTCTGCTAAAAGGATTTCAATATCAAGGTGCCGCAGTGTGGGTCGAAGCATCCTCCTCAACAACCTTGAAAAATCCCTTGTGGTGGGCTCCAGTTGTAGAAAGAATGAGCAAGGGTGGATAGGATGAATGATTGGGTGAGTATCCTTGTCCCAGGGGTTCTTTAGGTAAGGTTGTGTGTAGAGAAGGGTTTGCTGTGATGGGGATGAGAACTGGAAGATGAGCCCAGCCTAAGATGAAGACCAGAAGTGTCAAGGATCAAGAAACTGAATTTTCTGAACTAGGATGATGTCCAGTGTAGAGAGCCAAGGCTCTCTAGGTTCACATCCTGGATTTACAGATTGATCCTAAAGTGTTCCTCCATTGTCTCAAGTCCATCCAATGAAGATCCATGCAGTATTGTGTAGTTGGTATGTGTCTGAGCCCATCTGGACTGGTTTCCATCCATTCAGTCCATCCAAACTCAATCTGGATTCAATCTGGATTCAATTCAGACCACCTTCTGGACTTCAGACTTTTTTAATTCACATGTTTTGTTTGGATTTCATATCTGTTGTTCCTTGTCAACATTTTCAGGTGCTTCTGCATCTTTTATTTTCAATTTACATGAGACAGGCCATTCCTATAGGTACAGTCTTGGACATACCCGGACTATAAAATCTGTAGGATCGCTAGTTTAAAAAAAAATAATTTGGTTCTCCTGCTCATCTTGAATCAGTTGGATTTCATCCTAAGTCATTCCCCTTCATCATAACTCATATTTCATCCTTATCCAGTCCTTGTTTCACTCATATCTCATCATCCAGACATTGTCCTAGTCTGGAAATTTCAGTTTCTTGATCCTCAACACTTCCAGTCTTCATCTTAGGCTGTGCTCATCTTCTGGTTCTCATCCCCATTGCAGCAAACCCTTCTCCCCACACAACCTTATCTAAAGAACCCCTGGGACAAGGGTACTCCCCCAACCTTTCATCCTACCCACCCTCACTCATTCTTTCTACAACTGGAGTTCACCATGAGGGGTTCTTCAAGGTTGTCGAGGAGGACACTTCAACCCATATTGCAGCGTCTCAATATCGAAATCCTTTTAGTGGAATTTTGCAATCTCCATATTTCAGTTGATTCCAAGCTGCTGTCTCAGGTGTTGTCAGAACACACACATCAAACCCAACTTCTAGCAAATTTACCCTCTAATGTCACTATCATATTCCTGCAAGTTCCTGGGGGATTTGTGGAGTCAATGCCTGCTAGAGAGCCCAATTTTGTTGAAAATCAGGAACTGGATCTCGGCCTGCTCTCCCCCTTGACTCCCTTGGTTTCACTCGAAACTGGGAATTTCCAGTTTTTGCTTCCCCCTATTGAAGAAGGATCTCCAGGATTGTCATCACCCAGTCCTTTGGAAAGTACACAGTTACCATTGCTTACATCCCTTCTAGTCCCTCCACTGTCCCAAAATTCTACTCCTACTTCTGGAATGTCCAGATCAAATTCAAATTCTTCTATATCTACATCCATAACTCCTGCTAACTGTTCACAGCCACAAATAAGACCAATGGCTCAACAGCCTGTTTTTCACATGCCACTTAGAGGCACTCAAAACTCCCCCAAGTTTGATGGCAAGACCCCATCCTTGTTACCGTGGTACCTCGAAGATATTGAGCAGATCAGAAATCAAGCTGGTCTTGGTGAAGACGATATTATCAAGGCTGCAATTTGGTATGTGGATCTTGAGGAAGCAGAAGTTTGGGAAACTCTACTGGAAGCCAATGCAGTTTTACCAGATTGGAACAATTTTACCAATGCTGTTAAAAGGTTGTATCCTGGATCCTTGGGAATTGACCATTTTTGTTGTGCAGATATACAGTACCTCATTGAGGACTATCAAAAGAAGCCAATGCAAAGCCAAGATGATCTGGAAGAATATACTCAGAAATTCACTAAAGTAGCCCTGATTTTGATTGCTAACCATCAACTCTCTGACATGGAGAGGGATATGATCTTCTTAGCAGGTTTTTTGAATCCACTTAGGGATTGGATTCGTCATCAGTTGGTGATTGTCAAACCAGACATCCACCTGGATGACCCTTACCCAATGGAAGATGTGATTGCAGCTGCCAAGTTCCTTTTATCCGGATTCACTTTACATGCTTCCTATTCATCTTCTGTAGCAGATAACTTGCCATCTGCACCTCTGCCTTATCAGCAGCCTTATCCCACACCTGGCTTTGTTCTGGCCCCAGTTACTAAGGCCAAATCCAACATTTCTGCCCACTCAGGCATAATGTGCAGATTCTGTAGTGGCATCAGACACTTTGCACAGACTTGCCCCATTTCTTCCAAATATCTTAAAGCTGGAAAAGTTGTCAAAGGTGCTGATGGTAGACTCTACCTACTGGATGGACCCACAATTCCAAGTGTACCTGGGTGTCATTGTCTTAAAAAGGCAATTGATCATGTCTCATCTACTCAAATATCTGCTCCAACTACTTTCACTTCCTCCTCTTCCAGCTCTACTGCCTTTGTGCAGGATCCACCACCACATGTCTCCACAAATATCCATTCTGCCACTTATCTGGGTACTCCCACCATCCTAGAGGTTGATCCTTCCACATTCATATCAACTATCACCTATCCAGGTTATGAGCCTAATCCAGGGATGAATCACCTGGATTTCCAGCCTTATGTTGTCCAGGCTTGGATCTGAGATCATCACTATGCCCAAGCATGTTTGGGAAAGGCTTGGACTTCCAGTTTGGTCCAACCACATTATGAAAATGATGTCCATGAATACCAGTGTGGATACTACCATAGGCATCCTCAAGAATCTGGCACTCAATTTTGGTGCTGAAGAGGTCATGGTTCAGGTCCAGATTCTTGCTCAGGCCAACTTTGACTTGCTTCTCAGACAACCATTCCATTGTCTTATGAGTGCTACTACTGATGATTTCCCAGACAGATTACAAAGCATCACTCTCCATGATCCAAACTCCAGAAAATAATACACCTTACCAACTTGGTGGTGGTCTGAAGGTTGTCTGTGTTGCTGGGACTGCATGCCTTGTACTAATCATCAATCCATTGTCAAAATGGATTTTTGAGTTTCAATGATCTACCTAATGATCAGGGAGATTCCAAGGTCTTCATTCCTTGTGCTTCTACAACTATTGAGTTGGTTCCTTCTGTTTCTACATTGTCTTTGGCTTCCATCTCATCTGTGCCTTCGCCTCAGTATCCCTTTTTGTCTTCAACTCAGTCTGTTTTTTGTTTGGATTCAATTTCTGCTATTTATGCAAATTTTTATTATGATTTGGTTTCTCATTCCTTGGTTTACAAACCCATGGCAAGGAAAGTCCATTCCATGGTTGCCCCTATGGGTGAAGAGTTTTGCATAATGCATTCTCTTCTGGATGATCCGCTTTTCAGGTTAAAACCACTCCTGGTTCATCTGCCTGAATTTGTTCCAGGTATCCAATTCACACAGGAATGTGCTGATGCTTTAGATCTTGATCTGGCTAAATGGCTTTGGCTGGACAAGGTAGGACTGCTCAGATGGCTCCTCTAAGAACATGAGATGGCCTTTGCATGGATTCCTACTGAGCACAGTCGTCTTGACAAACATTATTTTCCCCCTGTAAAGATTCTGACAGTGCCTCATATGCCTTGGGCACTCTGCAATATTCCAATTCCACCTGCTATGTGGGCTGGTGCTATTCAGATTATCAAGGATCACATTGTGTCCAGTGTCTATGAACCATCTACCACTTCATACCATTTCTGCTGGTTTTGCATCTTTAAACAAGACAGGAAATCACTTCATTTAGTCCATGACCTCCAACCTCTCAATGGTGTCACTATCTGAGACTCTTCAACTCCTCCATTTGTTGAACACTTTGCAGAATCTTTTGCAGGATTTGTAGTGTATGGCATGATGGACCTTTTAGCTGGATATGACCAATGTCCACTTTATCTGGATTCCTGTGACCTCACTACCTTCAACAGTCTGCTTGGTCTACATCAGTTGATGACTATTCTGATGGGATATACCAATGCAGTTCAAATATATCAAGCAGATATGGCTTTCATTTTACAGGATGAAATTCCCCACCATACCTATCCATTTATCGACGACCTTCCAGTCAAATCCATCACCTCTCATTACCAAAATCCAGATGGTTCCTATGAGACTATTCCAGAAAATCCGAACATCTGCAGATTCATTTGGGAACATCTTGTCATTGTTCATCAGATTCTTCAGCATCTTCAGAATGTCGGTTAAGATGTAGAAAATCTGTGACTGGCTGGAATGCAAGACACTCACTCACATCTGCAGATTCTTGGGTGTCTGTGGTGTCCTCTGCATTTTTATCCAAAATTTTGCTTCTATTGCTTGCCCACTTGTAGACCTAACCTGCAAAGGTGTCCCTTTCAAATGGGGGGAACCTCAGCCAACTGCTATGCAGAACCTCAAAGACACTATCATCAACTCTCTGGTGCTTCATCATCTGGATTATGAATCTGGATGTGAAGTAGTACTTGCAGTCAACACTTCACTCATCATGGTTGGATACATCCTCTCCCAGGAAGGGGATGATAACAAACACTATCTGAGCTGCTTTGGTTCCCTCACCTTAACCACTGTGGAAAGTCACTACTCTCAAGCCAAACTTGAACTCTATGGGCTGTTCCATGCTTTGCACACAGTCTGCATTTTTGTCTTCAGTGTTGCTAATTTTTCTGTAGAAATGGACACAAAGTATGTCAAGGGTATGATTAACAACCTGGACCTACAACCTAATGCAACCATCAATCGATGGATTGCAGGTATTCTTTTGTTTAACTTCCGTCTCATTCATGTCCCTGCATTGCATCATATGGGCATGAATGGACTTTCTCACCATCTGCCATCTGAGAACAACCCTCCAGAGGAGGATGATGTCAAAGATTGGTTGGATCAGTCCTATTCATTTTCCATATCCCTACTAAATTATCATATTTCTCCTTCCAGATTTGCTCACCTGTCTAGATTGCAACGTTTCACATATCTGAGTGGTCACTCCTATGCAGTATCTGTATCTGCATTATCAGACTCTAGCTTTTCGACCCCAGATCCCCTTCCTGACAGTCCGGTGCTTCTGCACTCAGCGAAAGTGGTTGCATGCAATGCTTGGATTGTTCAGATTCACAAATTCCTTGCTACCCCTGTCCATCCTCTGGATATCCCAGATGCAGATTTCAAATCCTTCATCAATGCAGCTACCCAATTCTTCATCCTCAATGGATCTCTGTTCTGTTGTGAACTGCATGGCTGTCACCAGTTAGTGGTACCAGTTGAACGTCATCTCAGATTGATCTTAGAGGCTCATAATGACCTTGGGCACAAAGGTGTCTTCTCAGTCCAGTCACATTTACTGTTGTGCTTTTGGTGGCCCATGCTTGTTGAAGATGTAAAATGGTTCATCCGGACCTGTCACAAATGTCAAATCTGTCAGACTCAGCATCTGCACATTCTGCTGATTGTTCTGATAATTGGTGGTTTGTTTTACAAGGTGCATATCAACACCATGGTTATGCCTCATTCTTGTGGTTACCACTTCATCGCCCAAGCCCAGTGTGCTCTTACTGCATATCCAGAATAATGTATGTTGTGATCTGAAAACACTTACACCATAGCTGCTTTCATTTTTGAAGAAATCCTCTGTCGTTGGGGAACGGTTTCTGAACTGGTTACTGAAACAACCCTAAAGAGTACTAGGTTGCACTAGGCTCAGTGACTAAGAAAGGAGGACTGAGTCATGTCTTAGAAGAGGGGAACTCTCCAAGAGGACTTGACTGGGGATACCAGGCAAGACCCTCGGGTTTATATACAGTTCTACTGTATGTATATGTTGTGGTTGTATCTAACAATCTACTACTCTATATAGTTAAAGTGTTCTAGAATGTTCTAGGGCACTGGGTTAGCATATAGCCATAGGGCTATGGGTTCATTGCCTTCAAGGCAGTGTGGAATGGAAGTGAACAGCCTTGAGGCTGTGAGTGGAGATGAAGTGTGCAGCATGGCATAGCCTTGCATAGCACAGAAATGAAAAGAAGCAGGATGTGAACCTAGAGAGCCTTGGCTCTCTACACTGGATGACCTGTATCCAATGGAAGAAGTCATAGCTGTGGCAAAATTCTTATTATCCAGATCCATGCTGCACACTACCTACTCATTGTCTGCTTCAGATATCTTACCAACCGCACATGCACCTCATCACCAGCAACCCCACATCCCCATTCCTACTTACAATCCACCTCCAGTGGCCAAAGTCAAATCTAAGGTTCACACCTGATCAGATCCATTTTTTGGATTTTGTGCAATAATTGGACACTTCACAAAGGACTGTCTCCTCTGTCAAGAGTATATCAACATGGGTAGAGTGAGTAGGGGCACAAATGGTAGAATCTACATGCTGGATGGTTCTGCTATTCTGCATGTAGCTGGTTGCCACTGTCTCCAAGAGGCAATTGATTATGTTGCAAAACAAGCTGCTTCTGCCTTGACCACTTCCACCTCAACTTCCTCCACTTCTGCTGCTCTAGCTTCTAACACTTTTGTGCAGGATCCTCCTCTGCACATACCTCCTCTGCACATATCCACTAACATTCTATCAACCTCTTATATGAGTACCCCAGCTGTACTCAACCTTGAGCCTTCCACATTTGTTTTGACTGTCACTTATCTAGGCTATGAATCCGACCTGGAAGTGGATCTTCCAGATTTCCAACCCTATGTCACTCAGGCTTGGGCTGCCTTTCAAGCAGATCACATGTCAAAAGACAAAGGGAAATGAGTTAGATTTGATGGAGTACAGGTTCTGCCTCAGAAAATGACTCTGGATCTTTGACCTGCTCCAGTGCAAACCCCAAATTCTCAATCCACTAGTGTACCAACCTCAAATTCTTGTGTGGCTACTGTATCTGAGGAGATGGAAGTCCTCTCCCCAGAGCTTCAGAATGCCACAAAGAACACAGCACCCTTGACAGCATCAAGTGTGCCTGGCAATACTACCACTCTGGCACCTTCCAAACCTTCCAGTCCTTCCGGAAATGCCTTACTGCACATGAGTTTGGGCACTGGGCCATCAATTTAGATATTCCTTCCCCCTGGAAGATGAATCAGTGCCAAAATGAGTACTAGATCAGATTCTGGATACAAGTGTATCAGTTCTGGTCAAGGATCTCTTTGCTGTATCACCTGAGTTCCATAAACAATTCCATGAAATAACTGCTACAAAACGAGTATGTGGTACACCTACTAAAACTGTACAGGTTAATGAGTTATCTAGATGCAACCTGTCCTCAGTTATCTGTAAATTCAGACACAAGATGCTCGAGAATGAAGACAGACTTCTGGTTGTACACCATGACCCTCTGCTGTGTGCTCTGGACACCAAGGTAAGCCCATCCAGGTGTTCTATTACAGGTGTTCTGGATTCCAGATCCTCAATAGTCACCATGCCAATATGCATCTGGCAAGAACTGGGACTTCCAGTCCAGTCTGACCATGTTATGCACATGTCCTCTGCTAATACCAGCATGGACACCACCATCAGTGTTCTAGAAAACATGGCACTCAACTTTGGAGCCAGAGAAGTTATGGTTCAGGTCCAGATCCTGGCTTGAGCCAACTTCGACTTACTCCTAGGATGACTGTTCCATTGCCTTATGAGCACTACCACTGAAGATTTCCCAGACAGATCGCAAACTATCACTCTGCACAATCTGAACTCTGTAAAGCAATATGCCCTACCAACCAAAGCCTGGTCAGAAGGTTATCTGCCCTGTTGGAAGCATAAACACTGTAATAACCACCAATCCATTGTCAAAATGGATTTGGATTTTTGAGTTTTGATGATCCACCTAATGGTCAGGGAGATTCCAAGGTCTCTTCCTCTTCTTCCTCTTCTTCCTTTGCTGCTTCTGTCTCCGCTTTTTCTGTTTCTTCTGTTACCACTTTCTCTCTTGTGTCCACTTTTCCAATTCCTTCTGAACATTATTCTTTCTTATCTTCTACTCAATCTGTGCTTCATCCGGACTCTATTTCTGCAGTTTCTGCAAACTATTCCTATGATATAACATCTCATTCTTTGGCTTACAAGCCCATCACAAAGAAGGTTCATTCCATTGTAGCCCCTACAGGTGAAGAGTTCCACATCATGTGTTCTCTTCCGGATGACCTGCTCACTGGACTAAAACCTCTTCCAATTCATCCGCCAGATTTCATTCCAGGAATATGATTTACACAAGAATGTGCTGACACTTTAGATCTCAATCTGGCAAAATGGCTATGGCCAGAAGAAGTGAAAAATCCTTTGTTGGCTTCTTCAAAAGCATGAAATGGCTTTTGCTTGGATTCCTACCAAGCGGGGTCACCTCAATGAATGCTATTTCCCTCCAGTAAAGATTCCAACTGTTCCACATACCCCTTGGGCACTCCACAATATTCCAGTCCCATCCATAATGTGGTCCAGTGCTATCCAAATCATCAAAGATTGCATTGCATCTGGAGTTTATGAACTGTCTATGGCTGTATACTGCTCTTGCTGGTTTTGTGTCCTCAAACAAGATGGGAAATTGCTCCGGTTGGTGCATGATCTCCAACCCCTTAATGGTGTCACCATCTGAGACACCTCTACACCTCCATTCATTGAACACTTTGCCAAGTCCTTTGCAGGATTTGCAGTATATGGCATGATGGATCTATTTGCTGGATATGACCAGCATCTGCTGCATCCAGAATCTTGGGATCTTACTACTTTCAACAGTCCACTTGGCCCACATTGGTTGACTACTGTCCTGATGGGATATACGAGTGTGGTACAAATCTATCAGGCTGACATGGCATTTATCTTACAGGACAAAATCCCTCACCATACCTATCCATTTATTGATGACCTTCCAGTCAAATCAGTTACCACATGGTACCAAAACCCAGATGGTTCTTATGAAACCATGCTGGACAATTCTAACATTTGCAGATTCATCTGGGAACACCTCCTTGTTGTTCACTGGATTCTACAGCATCTTCAAAATGTTGGAGCTACTGTTTCCACTAAAAAGTTCATTCTTGCTGCTCTGGATGCTACAGTTGTCAGACACAAGTGTACCTTCAAGGGCTGGATCCCTCATGAAAACAAGGTGCAAAAGATCCACGATTGGCCAGAATGCAAGGCTTTAACACATGTCCACGGATTTCCCAGTGTCTGCAGTGTTCTTCAGATTTTTATCCATGATTTCACTACTATTGCTCGCCTGCTTGTTAACCTAACCTGCAAAGGTGTCCCCTTTAAATGGGGGGAGCCTCAGTGCATCGCTATGCAGACTCTCAAAGATGCTATTATCAATTCTCTGGCACTCTGTTGCCTGGATTATGAATCCAGACAGGAAATCATCCTCATTGTTGATACTTCGCTAATCGCTGTTGGATACATTCTCTTGCAAGGAGAGGATGGGAAATGTTATCCGAACTGCTTTGGTTCTCTCATCCTCACAGAAGTAGAGAGCCACTATTCCCAAGTCAAACTAGAACTTTTCAGACTGTTTCATGCTTTATGTGCAGTCCACATTTTCATTTTTGGTGTTGCTAACTTTACAGTGGAAATGGATGCCAAGTATGTCAAGGGTATGATCAATAACCTGGACTTACAACCTAATGCAACCATCAATCAATGGATTGTGAGTATTCTTCTCTTTAATTTTTGTCTTGTTCATGTTCCAGCAACTCAGCATACCAGTGCTGATGGTCTTTCTTGTTGCCTGCCTTCTGGGAACAGTCCTCTGGAAGAGGACAATGTTGAGGATTGGCTGGATCAGTCTTACATATTCTTTTGCAATTTCACTCCTAAATGACCGCTTTTCTCCATCTTGCATTGCTTACTTCTCTAGGTTGCTGCAGATATCTTGCACACTCATGGATGCCTATCTGCTATATGTCTCTGCTACTTCCACTGTCATGGATTCAACTTCCTCCGATCCAGACTCATCATCCACATATCTGGTACTCCTATGTTCTGCAAAAGCTCTTGCAAAAGAAGCCTGGATTGCTCAGATTCACAAATCCCTCAATGCTTGTGTCCATCCTCTGCATATTGCAGACTCGGATTTCCAGTCCTTTGTCAATGCAGCTATCCAGTTCTTTATCCACAATGGATCTCTCTTCTGTTGAGAGCCTCATGGTGTTACAGGTCTACATCTTGACCCCTATTCTTGCGCAATCTAGCACTCGACTGCGCTTATGACTAAGTAGCTTGATGCTACACTTTACTAGCATCTATAGAACTGCTAGTGCCACTAGACGCTCGATGTGATCCAGTCACTATGTCCTCCGATCTTATCTTATCGGCTTAGGCTAGTCCTACCGACTGAACGCATTACACGAGGTATTGTATACACTCGTTTACACTATTATAGAGTTCATGATTGGATCTGTGATCCAATCTCACACATATGCTCAGGGGCTATTACCCTCTGACCATGATCACATGCGCTATGTGCATGTATTCACTTCCATTCCACATTGCCTCGATGGCTATGTGTATGCTTCCATTCTACATGCGTTGCACGCATGTTATACCCCCTTCCATTCCTATTTATGAACCCTTAGACCGTATCTTCCAATTTACTATTTATCATATGGACTTTTAGTATATCTATTAGATCTACTGTACACGGGTGTACATAGAGTAGATGTATATAAAGCAAGGCGACTACACTGGATGTCCTCCAGTCTAGTTCACCTTGAAGTCTTCCCCAAAGCTTCAGGTGAGCTCTCTGGCAGATTCCGCCCTTGACTCATAAAGTCCCACTCCTCTACCTAGATGGTAGATACCCGACATAGGATCTAGCTAGGAGTTCATTAACGACTCAGGGGCTACTACGCCCCCTAGGTTTTGGGTTGTTTCACATGGCCATCATCAGTTGGTAGTTCCAGCAGAACACTGTCTCAGACTCATTTCGGAGGCTCATGATGACCTCAGGCACAAAGGTGTCTTTTCTGTCTGGACGTGTTTACTGTTGCACTTCTGGTGGCCCATGTTGGTTGATGATGTCGAATGGTTCATCCAAACCTGTCACGGATGTCAAATCTGGCAGACTCAGTGTTTGCATATTCTGCTGATTATTCCAGTCATTGGTGGTTTATTCTACAAAGCACATATCAACACTATGGTTATGCCTCATTCTGACAGATATTGCTTCATTGTCCAAGTCTGGTGTGCTCTTACTGTATATCTGGAATGGTGCATGTTGCATTCCAAAAATGCTTCTGCACTTGCTTCTTTCATTTTTGAGGAGATCCTCCATCATTGGGGAGCTATTTCTGAGCTCATTACTGATAATTGTCCCACATTTGTTCAAGCTTTAGATGTTTTATCAACCTGCTATGGTATCTGGCATATCTGCATCTCCCCCTACAACTCACAGGCAAATGGCATGATTGAATGGCATCACTTTGATATCCAGGAGACCATTGTCAAAAGTACCCTGGGGAGGGAGGTTTGCTGGCCAAGCACAGCTCACTCCATTTTCTGGGTGGAATGCATTACTATCCTAAAAACTACCAGTCTCTCACCATACTTCATGATACATGGTGTAGAGCCCCTTTTTCCTTTTGATCTCACAGAGGTGACATTTCTAGTTCCATTCCTGAACACTGATATTTCCTCTAGAGAAAGCCTAATTGCTTGGAGAGCCCAGCAGCTACAAAAGCAACAAGAAGATATTGAATCTATGCAAGAGAGAGTCTTTCAATCTCAGTTTGCATCTATCAAACAGTTCGAGGCACAATACAAGAACTGGATCCAGGACTATGACTTCAAATCCAGAGATCTTGTTTTGGTCTGAAACTCTCAAATTGAGAAAGAACTAAACTGGAAAACAAAGCCTAGGTACTTAGGTTCTATGGTAGTCCTTCACTGGACTACTGGTGGATCATATCTACTGGCAGAATCGGATGGGGCAGTATCTTGACTGAAGTATGCAGCCTTCTGGTTGCTACCATACCATCTGCACACAAAGGTGTCAATTCCAGTAACAAATCTCACCAATTAGATGAAGAAGAGTTAGATGATTATGAAGCTGAAGAAGATGTTGAGTGCGAAGTCAATTCTGACATGCTCCTCTCTTCAGATTAACAAAAATCTACAATATGCAATATGTCCACTCTATCCCAGTTTTCATCCAGTGATTTCTATTTCATCCCAGTTTTCATCCAGTGACTCTACTCTCAATAAAAAGCACAAAAATACAATTAAAAACTACTAAACCATCAAAAACAAAGCAAGCATAATTTGATACAGGCTATGAAAACAAAACCTTTCTCATCTCAATCTCTCTTTATCCATGTCTCAGACAACTCAACTATGATAGATATTTGTATTTGATCGCATATAGAGACACTACACCTCATTCTGATTGTGTTTCATTTCTTTCTGGTATATCCAGTATCAATGATTGGATTCCACATAGGTATAGACAAGCAAGCAGATCAATGAAGCAAAGACAAGCAGAACCTCACACTCAGTTCTGTCATTCAGATACCATTCCATCCTTATTCTTTTGTTTCACAAAAGCTTATTTTTCTTTCTTTGAATCACTCAGGTCATTTGGACTCACTTGGACTCAGACTCGGACAGGACACATGGTTGGATTTCTTTTTACAGGACATGTACACAGGGCTACTACACTACACTACAGTTCATACCCAGTGTGGACAGTGGCAATGTTGGTGTTGAGGTTGGTGGCCTTGGCATACATGCTCATGAGAATAACCTCTGCTGCATGAGTGTTCTCCTTCAACACCTGCAACCTCCCTTCTAACCACATGAGGGTGTGTTAAAACTCCTCCTATACCCTGTCTTTTTCCTCGTTGAGCTCGTCGACTTCCTCATCCTCGAGGCTCTCGTCTTCGTCTCCCTCCTTGCTCTCATCCAGTATTACACTGGACAGTCCTACTTGACTCCTCCTCCTGACCCACCTCATCGTTCTCGTCGTTGGAACCACTCACCTGAGACACCTCCTGGACCTCCCATGTGACCACCAGTCACATGACCCTTCATGTGACTCATCACTTGACCTCTCACATGACTCCTCACCTGACCTCACATGTGTCACCTTGACCCTTCATTGCCTTGACCCCTCGGTCCCTCGTTACCTTGATCCCCCGTCACCTCGGACCCTCGTCACCTCGAGTCCCCGTCATCACATCTGTCCTTCATCACCTTGGTTCCTCGTCACCTTGGTTCCTCGTCACCTCAGTCCCTCGTCACCTCAGTCCCTCATCACCTCGGTCCCTCGTCACCTCGATCCCTCATTACCCTGACTCCCTTGTCATCACTCCGTATCCAGGTACTCCTGATCCTATGATACTCCACCTGTCATGGATCTTCCCTAGATCTTCCCCAGATCTTCCCTGGATCCTCCCCAGATCTTCCCTGGATCTTCCCCAGATCTTCCCTGGATCCTCCCCAGATCTTCCCTGGATCTTACCCAGATCTTCCCTGGATCTTCCCCAGATCTTCCCTAGATCCTCCTGGATCTCCCCTGGATCCCCCCCGGATCTTCCCTCAATTATCCCTAGATTTCCCCTGGATCTACCCGATCCCATCTCATCTATGAAAACCCTTGAACTCTGATCAGGACCTCCCTCCAAACTCTAGTTCTTCTCTCGCTCCTGATCCTCGTCTTATCTTGACATTTCATTAGTCTTACCCAGAACCCTTCGGATCTCCGTGATCCTTTCCACGTATCCCTCTTGACTTCACCCTTGACCCAGGTTACCCGTTATGGTAACATCCTTTATATATCACTTGGTCTGTGCGCTATTCCCACGTATATATAAAGCCTAGTAAGAACTACCTTGTACCTTAACTTCGCTCTACCTTTATCATGGCCCATACACTGGACCACTAGGCTTACCTCTTGTACTTCGTCCTTGCTCAATCCACTCTCCTCTGTGAAACCCAACCAGTACCCAGCCTGGTCTCCCCAAAGTGCTAGCAGGAATCCCTGTTGTCATCTGGTATTAAGCCCAGATCCCTCACCAGGTCTCAAGCCCTGGTCGTCTTGTCCCTGTCAAGCCTACCAGTGGGTCTTAAGGTCTACGGCTAAGGCCTACCTGGCTGTAACCGTAACAGGGTGTGGATATCCTCTTTGTGCACCTGCCTTGGCACTGTGTTGACTGGTTGCATTGATGAACCTGGTTGATTGTTGGACACACTGAAAAAACCCAAATAGACTATAGGTTGCACTAGGGAGCTGAGACTACTAGGAGAAGAATACTAGGAGTCATATCTTTAGAAGTGTCTTTTAGGGAACACTCCAAGAGGACTTGACTGGAGAATCCCAGCAAGTTGCTCCTGGTTTATATAAACAAACTATGTATGTACATGTTTGTATCTAATCTACCGATACTCTAACTAAATAGGCTAGGGGTATAACCCAGGGCTCAGGGTGGCCTAGGGTGAAGGGTTAGCTTATGTATCAAGCACGAGGCTTGATGGAATGGAAGCGAAGCATAAATACAAATGGTCTAAGGGTTTGATCTAGGATCTTGAAGATCTAGATTGGGGAAAAGGGTTGCTGGTCTCAGGGCATGGTGACTGGTATGCTCTGGGCATCAAGTGGCATCTTGTATCCTGAGACGAGCGTGGAAAAAACCCGTTCGTAGCATGTTCGTAATATGTTCGTACACTCATTTAGGAATGTTTGTAGTGTTTCCTTTTTAGGAAGTCACTTGGTTTGACCATTCGAGCCTTGCAAAGGTCGATGCTATTGCTTATGTAATAGAGGCAAAAGTATACTCCTGTAACACACACTGCCTTCTTTGTCCTTGTCTTCATCTGAAACAAGATCAAGGACCTCAGGCTCAACTTGTTTGTGTGATGGGTGTGCTAACAATCTGGATTAGTATTGACCAGGCGGATTCAAAGGCTACTCACCTGCAGCCTTCGCCTTCCCTTTTCTCTTCACCTTCTTCACCTTCTCTATTGTCACCTGTGCTTTCTTCTTCATGCTTGGGGCCTGCCCCTACAACTTGCTGCACTTGTACTTGATGCATGCGCACATTGCGCACAAACTGAAACAGGCTAACCCGTGGGGTGTCTGCTATGGGGAGTCGAGCGTAATGGACGGGGGACGGCGAGGAGCCTAATGGAGTGAGACTCGCATCGGGTCGGCGGTTAAGCCTGCTGTCAGGTTCGACGAGCGTGGTAGCTCACTGACCAGCCTCAAGTGTACACCGTTGTGTAGAATGAGTGAGGAGGTTAAAATATCAAGACTGAGGACTTAAGGTCTCAGTCGTCCTACTTATATACTAGATACATGCTGTGCTAGGGTAAGGGTTCAGATAGCCCTGGGTACAGGGTTGGTAAAGGGTAAGGGCCTAGGGCTAGGGTATAGCCCAGGGTTGAGGGCTCTCATAGGGCACAGGGTTAGTCGTGAGAATAATAAGATCGTGACCGTAACACAAACTCCTGTGCTTCCCCTTGCACATGATCTTCTTCCTCACACAGACCTTGCAGGGCTGGTCATACACCACCCATGGCTTGTTGTCATCCTCTTCCCCATCTTTCTTAGCCTTGTCTGTGAAGGGTTGAGCTCACTGTAAAGTGTCAGTGGTAACTGAATGAGATAGTGTCCACACTTACCTTCATGTGGGGCAGTACCCACACTACCATGCATGGCAACATCACACAAGCAGGTGCTGGCCTTGGTTCTGGTTCTGGTTCCAGTTCTGGTGCTGAACCCACTGTGCTCACCTTCACATCCATTGAGTTGTTCATTTGGGTCATTGATGGACCTGGCTCACCTTCTGCTCACTCTTGCTCCTCATGCCTTCAGTCTTCGCATTACAATTTGCAATCCACCTTCTCCATCTTCCATTTGCATGAAAAGAGTGTGACCAACTCCATCTTCTTGGCAATGTGGCCTTTGATCTGTGCTTCCACCCTGGCATCATGTGCCTGTAACAGGTGGCACTGAAGTTCTTCCTATGAGGTGGTCAGCTCATTGTTATTGCATGATGGGACTTGCTACTCACCAGGACCCAATTCCACTTGACTACCCACATCTCCTACTCTTCCTCCAACTCCTTCCTGTTGTCCAGGACCACCATCCCACTTGCAAATATACGGTCACTGGCTGCTTGCAGCTCCCATCTTGCCATGACTTGCAGATCATCCATGGCTGGTTCCTGGCTGAAGGCAAGGAGGTCAGCAATATCATCCATGGTATTGTTGTTGCAGGTAAAAAGATGAGAGAGTTACAAAGTCCAATGTGTGACACATGAATTTAACAGAGCTGGCTAGTGTTGACAGTTCCCACAGTCATGTGACTGACTGGGGACAGTCAGTATCTAAGTCCTCTGCGGATGTAGAGAGCTACAACTCTCTAGGTTCATATCCTAGGTTTTTACAGCATTTCTCAGACATCTGTCCATTGTCCCAAGTCCATCCAAGGAGTATCTGGGTGACCTTATACACTTGGTACATGTCCAGACCTCTTTCCAATGATTTCTGCTTATCTGGTCAGTCCAGATTCCATCCAGATTCGATGTGGATGACCTTCCAGGGTTCAGACTAGATGTTTTCACTTTGAAACAATTCAGATTGTTATCCTTGTCCTTCGTGGACGTTCTTATGTGTTTCAACACCCTTTTTGGTCACTTTACATGTGCTACGCTGTCTCTATAGCTACAGTCCCAGGTATACCCAGACTATAAAGTCTGTAGGATGGCTAGATTAAAAAAACTAAGTCTTTCTTCACACCCGAAATCACTCGGATTTCATCCTAAGTCTCTCAGCATTGCTTGCACACAGATATAGTCATTATCTGGGCCCTTTCACTCTTATATCACTCTCATCTGGACTGCATTCTCCTCCAGAAACTTGCCTTCTTTCACCCAGAACTCTTCTGGTCATTGTTCTCAGCTGGATTTGCTTCCTAAAAACATTATTGGTCATAACAAACCCTCCTCAACACACAGCCTTACCTATAGAACCCCAGGGTTGAACATATTCGCCCTACCTCACACCCACCTAACTTTTATTATCTACACCAGCAAGGAAAAGGATCTCAAAAGCATGCAGAATAAATGGTCCAATGTAAGGACAAGTTAGCAATATCCTTGTATAAAGACTAATGTATTCTAGATTAAAGTGACATTCTCAGCCATTGAGGCTTATCACAAACAATCGGATGTACACTGGGACAACATGTCTGGTACAAACATCCAAGGTGAAGTGGCAGCTTCTGTCTTTGAAGAATATATCATGTGTGTGGTATGTCTCTTATATATCATGTGTGACCTAGAATCTCATTCATCACAGGCACACAAATATATGAGGTGCTTCTGGAATCAAGGCTGTCCATTACTCAATATGATGGAGGATATCTACTGAATGCTGGCACTACCAGATGCTACAGTGGCTTAAAAAACTGTCTGGATGTTTGCATGTTTTTCATTAAATGCAGTGGTGCTCAATATTCCTTAACCCTAACCTTAACATCTTAGTATATGAAATGGAGTACTCATTCTCGGCTTTCTATTGATCCACTATTTAGAGAATTTGGTCAAGATTTGATAAAATGGCAGCAATTTCAAAATGACAGCTCATTCAGACAGTTTTTTGACTTTAAATTCTACTTACATATATTGGCTCCTAGTATGTTGTAACATGATTACATACATTAGATAATGCTTCTATTATGTCAACATTATGTAAATAAGTACCTGACACTGTATAT
>JBBPLR010000240.1:0-20790 GCA_038089915.1 Sutorius australiensis | reverse complement strand
ACTGTTTTCCGTGCGTATTCTGACGCGCCTACCATCATGATCGCGTGCCTTGTGTTTGCTCTTCGGACGTCGTTCCGTCTGCTGGGCTGTGAGGAGAGGGACGAGAGGGTGTGTGTGGGTGAGGGCGAAGCGCTCTTTGGACCGGGGTGGGGGCCCGACCTGCCTGGTGTCACGGTGGGGTGTGGTGTGAGGTGCGAGGGCGGGTGGGAACTCGCATGCGCGTGTACACGGCAAACTGTTGGGCTCGCGCGCTCTGGAATCCAGAGGTAGAGAGACGCCAGAGGGCGCTGAAACGGACGGGGACGAGCGGTGCGGGAAGGACGACGAGATGGTGGCGCCGAGCCAAGAGGTGCTTACGTCGTTTGTCCGAAGACATCCCACAAAGACTTACCAGGTGCACAAATTTCGCGCTTTACGTTCCCATTGCACCCGTGTCAACCCGTTAGTACCCACTGGCACTGGTATATACCTATTTTCTTGTACGAACAGGCTCGCCCATCTGCCTCGCGCTGGATTTCGTACGTATCGTGAGTCCGCTGCGTACCTCATTTCGTTCTGATGGTTCGCATTCCATTCTCTGGGCCCCTGGGCATGCCAACGCCGAGAATTCTGACCTCATCATCTCTCCTAGGTTCAAGTCTCTGCTTAGGATACCATGCATTCACCCCAGATCAGGACTAGTGTTCTGATCAACAACCAATGCACCATGTGCCTCGATACCTCGGAAAGGTATGCTTTGTTATGCACTGCTACACAGATGTCTGAAGAGCTCGCCCTCTGTCATAGTCACTCGCGGGTTTTAAGATTCACGTCATAGATCTGGACTAATAATCGGGTCAGGGGCCTATCTTGAGTCCTGGAAAGCGCGCCGCCATCCATCTGCATCAAATTTCTCGCCTCGCTATAGTTGTTTCTTGCGATGACCCTCACACTAGCCTCGATTTGGCTCGGCTAAATCAAGTCATCTGTCGCGGAGGTTTATCAAGTGCGCGCGGCGGCTGGTGGTATTATGCCAGACCCATACATGGATAAACCTTAAGAGGCAAACATTTGCCCTTAACCCAGGCTTCGATCTTCAACTGATTTGCTCCATCCCACATGCGTGCAGTGCCCACTGCCTACGAAGATGAGCTCAAAGGGTATGTACAAACCAACAGTCCCGATTGTTCTGCTCTGGATTCTGATCACCGACAACGGCACGCCTAGTCGTCCACATCAATTCCAGGATACGAGCGTTGATATTCCTACCTGGCGTAAGGCCCCGGATTGTCAGCTGCGAGGAGAGCGCGATTCAGCTACACCACCTCGAGGATGGCCTCGTGGGAGAGGCGATTGAATCAAAGACTGGTGTCCTTTCCGTCGCCGCGTCCAATGATGGAAAGCGAATCGTCATCGGCGCGACGGATGGATTGACGATCTGGAAGATAGACGAGGGACGTCCAATAGTGTTGAAACACCATCCCATCGATGGAGTGGGGACCATTGATATTTCGTTCGACTCCAAATGGGCTGCAACGGGGTCAAATGCCTGGGTCGTTGACGTGTGGGACCTATCTACGGGCGAGAGACGTTCGGACCTCGGACCGCTCAGGCACGAGTACAACGTCGTCGCAGTCAAGTTCTGTCACTGTGGCAGGCGCCTCGCCACGGCCACCCTCTTTGGCTCGATCCGCATCCTCGCGACGGAGCCAGGCCAAGCTGAGATGGGGAAAAAGATTTTCACCATCCCAGCCATGGTCATGTCGAACATCTCTGACTACAACGTCACGCTTGCTTGGTTCGCCGATTCGAAACGCCCGCAACTCTTTGCGGTGTCCGAGGGCCAAATCAAACGCTTTGATGCCAAGGACGGACTCGTGATATATCAATGGGCGCTTCGTGGTATCCGCGATCCTTCGTCCGTCGCGCTGTCACCAAACACCAAACTCATCGCGTATTCCCTGAACAACACCGTCATAGTTCGAGACACAGCCAGCGGTGGTCAGCTTGGCGAGGCCCTCAAGCACGACGGGAATGTGTCATGCATCGCGTTCTCGCCTGGAAGTGACTACCTCGTTGCCGGAGTGGACACCAAGCTCACGATCTGGAACCTTCGAAAGCTTCTTCCTGGTACTTCGTACTTCCTAGAGGTGGGTACCTTTACTTCCCCCCGCCACCTCGTCCTGATGTTCAAGTTCTAGACCACCACCGATTACGCCAAATGGTGTGCACATTATACACAAGATACAGTTCCAATCGTACCCCCCGTAAGTGGCTGCTGATGGCTCCGCTACGAATGCAATCTCAATCTCTTTACTGGTATATACAGACCACTTGGCCACTGCCTCTCATGAACATCAGCAATCCAGCAGTCAAAGCGTGGCTCCATAGTTACCTGGACAGCGCAGAGGAAGTGTTTTCGAAAGAAATTGACGATCCGAAATTTGTGCCTAATTACGACACGTATGCCAACCGGGCTCTCATACGAGGGCGTTTAGGAAAAGGGGAAGAAGCATTGGAAGATGCCAATAAGGTAACACCCTAACGGCTTTCCGTGCTATCCGCCCTCACCTAGGATACGTCAGTCTCTTTCCATCCAGCCGTCAGCAATCGGTCAGATCGCAAAGACCATAGCCATCCTTCGCCAGGGAAACCACGAACTGGCCAGGCAGGAGATTCCCAAAGTACTCAAGACTGGCCACTCGAAGGAACACGCGTCCCTTTTGCAGGTTATCCAGGTCAGTCTTTCACACCCTAAAGCGTTGGTTAATTCATTTATTCTGATTGACAGAGCATTCTCTCTTGTTTGTCTGGGAAGTACAACGAAGAAGTAACCCACATCAGCGAATTGAAAGGGGATCAAAAATTGTTGTTTCTTGTTCAGGTATGTAGCTAATGGGATCATGTTATGCTACTCCAGTGCTGGTGCTTCAGGCGAACATGCACTTGTCCGAGGAGCAATTTGAAGAGGCAATGAAGTCTTTCAAGAAGGCACGAGTGCCAATCATGTTCCCGTATGACGAGACTCCGGACATGAGGAGCATTTCATTTGTAATTTTAGCTCTCCCCAGGTTTAAACTAAGGGATGCTAACTTGCTCTTCAAGATCTTTGGGTGGAAATTCAATGGTCTCGGGTTCCAGATTCAACAGAAAAAGTGTGAATTCTTGTTGAGGGAGGGGGACTCGAAAGCTGCGGACCTCTTCTGTGAAGTGAAGAATACATATCAGAGGGAGATTGCGACTCATGCAGGACTCTCGACCTGGGCGTTAGGTGTGTGGTGACGATGCCGATGCGAAAGAAGTGACTCGAATGACCCTCTATAGCGTTCGGAAAACGTTGTCTCGAAGGGCTTAGGGACCTCGGTGATGAGGCTCTCGATTCCGGAGACTATGCCAAGGCTATCAGGCACTACAAAGCCGTGGAACCTCTAATCGGAGTCCCAGATTGGAAATTCGCCCTACTGCTCAAGCGGAGTAAAGCCTATGTAAAAACTGGCCCAGAAAAATGGGTGGACGCCCTGCGGGATGCAGATGAGGTACAGTCCCTTTTGCATTTTTGTGCGCCCTGTATGCTTCTATGTATATCCCACCAGGCAATTAGAATAAACCCCTATGTCCCTTGGGGTTATGACATGAGGCACGAGGCACTGTACATACACCAAGACTATCGCGAGGCGGCCGATGCCCTGGACAAAATGTTCTCATACATTGTAGATTCCAGAGACGACAAGTCAAAGGGTAAACCTCTTCTGTCTTGCTACACACCATCTCAAGATGTTATGTCTACAGAGTTGCGAGAAAAGGGTGTGAAGCCGAGCCAGGCAAGAAAAGCCATACTAGAAGTTGTCGAGGACGCCCTCGCTCAGGCACGCCCACATTTGTTGATCAACACCAGAAGTGGACGCCTTTGCGACAAACAGAAGCAATCGGAGGCCTTCAGAGCGGACCCCACATTCAAGAACCTCATTTTGTCCCCGGTGTCGCAGATCAGCGATCATGTCGAGTGGAGGGAATCTGTCCAGCGGTACTTTCGATACGCTACGTTCTCCCACACGTGGGAGGACAGTGGCGAACCCGTGTTCCGTGATCTCGATAAGAGAACGGTCGACAGACTCACCGAGTCATTCCCCCATCGAAAGTTGCAAAATTTCTGCACGAAGAGCCGCGATCATGGTTACTGGTGGGCTTGGAGCGACACATGCTGTATAAACAAGGACGACAGAGAAGCGTTGAGCGCGTCTCTGCGATCCATGTATCGTTGGTATTCCGGGTCGTCGCTCACGATAGTTCACCTCAAGGGTGTACTCCATCAGTTGGATGTCGACGTTCTTTTTCGATTTTTGGAACAACTGGGGGATTCCGTGGAGTGCGACTGGCGCAAGTACCGTCCCTATTTTGAACAGTCACTTGCGGATCGGATCGATTGCCTCAAGGGCGATCATGGCGAACTAGAAGTTGACGTCAAAATACTCTTGAAGACGGCGCTGGATCAATTACTGGAGGATTTCGTGAACTGCAGGTGGAACAAGCGTGCATGGACCCTACAGGAGTACTTCGCATCCAAGGCCATCCATTTCTACACGGAGGACTGGAAACCATATCTTCCCGTGCTTGCGCATCACGCAGACACGAAACTTACCAATCACAAGATCCACCGCGCCATCCACCGAGGAATGGAACTCGTCACTAGGCTTGACCCGGCCCGTCTTGCTGCCTTGAAACCTGGATCCGACGACGCACGCGAGAAGCTCCGTCTGGCTTCGACGCGGACAGCCACGAGGAAAGAGGACACCGCTTACTCTCTGTTGGGTATATTCAAGGTTACTATCGAAACCATCTACGGGGACGACGAAGTGCCACGTGCGCTTGGCAGACTCTTGGGGGCGTTGCTCACCCAATCCGCTGACATCACTATCCTGGCCTGGACGGGAGATCCGTCCGAGTACAACACTTGCCTTCCCGCCGAGATAACGGTATATGAGAGGCCAGAGGTTGAACATGTCCCGCGCTCAATGGAAGACGCAGAGATAGCAGCCTCCATCCCGAACATGTCCTCGAGCTTGTTCAATTCGGCCATAAAGCTCCATGACCGCCTACTTGATTTACCCCCGCCAGACATCCACCACGGCCGTCTCAAGCTGCCGTGCATTTCCTTTCCGTTGTCATCCGTTGTTGAAGGTCGGAATTCCAACAACTACAGTGCCGAGGCATCGTTCCTCGGGACAGTCGAGCTCAAGGGAGTGGAAGACTTGCCCAGCTCCCGCGTCATGGTCCTCGTACACCCGTGGTTCAGCCGCCTATTGGATCCGGGGATTTCCTTGTCGGATGCTGCTCGCCAGAAATGCGCATCAAGACTTGTTGCTGCTCTCAGACAGCCATTTGGAGCGCTCTTGCTCGTTCTGAATCAGTCTCAAGATTACCGGCGTATTGTCACTAAGGAACCCATCAGGGCGCAGATACGGGAGGACGTTACCCCGGAGCAGCTCCTAGACTACTCGCGGGTGCTCTACATACGCTAGAAGCCGGTTAGACTACACGGCCATTCCCACTTGCTGGACTCCATTGCGGTTCTTTGTTACTATAGGGATGTACATACGTCGTCTTGTATTTGTCGGCGGACTTTAGAACATCATCCGTACCTCGAATCGAACCGACCGTGGATCCATTTCAACCAGGCAGAAGCACGAAAAATCCGATGATTGAACAGACGCAAGGAAGGACATGCATAATACCTAGACAAAATAACATATGCTGGTATAGAGAATAACATACAAATGGTGGGTCAATAGCCGCTCGACACCTGCGAAGCGATCGCAGGATAGCAAGCAACCAAGTCATACTCTGGTTTAACTTGCGCCCCAGCCCGCTGGGCCTCCAGCTGCACAGAAACACACGTTTTTATCCACGGCAGGAGGTCCTCGACCTGATTTTTCCGTCTAGGCTCGAGGAGGTCGAATTTCTCGCGATGGAAGAGGATCGCAAAAATCGCGTGCAACTTGTTGATGTGCCGTTTCAACGAGTCCCTGCGCGATAAACTGATCGAACCGGCATCAGCACGAAGCATATTTGAGGGAGTCAACATAGCAAGACTCACATTACCCGTACTCCCATCATTTCGCAAATCCTACAGACGTGGATCTCGTCATCAGGGCCTTTCTTCCTTTTTCTCTGGTTCTCGTCGCTGCACTTTGAAGTTTGGTCGGTGCACTCGCTCTGTTGTGGGTAAGGTTAGACGACGAGACGGATGTCATACTGTCGGGCTTACCCCCTCCTGTCGTTGCTTATTGCCATCCCCGTCGACGTCTGACTCTGAACGTTTCCGTTTCCCAGCCGCACGACTCGATGAGACCGTCGACGTCGATGCCGCTGCAGAACCGCTCGCGGGGGAGGGAACCACCCCGGTTGGCGAAGGGTGCGTGGGATTTTGGGTCGGTGGTGTCGTGCTAGAGCTCGAGCCCGGCGACGGACCCACTCGAGATGACTGCGGGATCGCAGGGATCACAGCGCTGACTCCCAAAGACGGACCGACAGGTTGCCCCGTTTTTGCCTCCGAAGAACCGAGAGCCTGAGCGAAAATATTCTCAATCTCGTTCCCTGTCGGCCCGTTCGGATGTCCATCCACGGACGAGAGAAGAGTGTCCAGGCAAATACTACCCTGACCGAGGCATAGACTCGACGAATTGCCGATACACGTGTGAACCATCGTGTTTACCGCCAGAGCCTGTGAGTACCCGTTCGGTTCGTCGTAACAGAGATATCTGTCCAGAGAATCCGCCCCGCCGTATCCCTCGAGGGCCCCCTGACCATTCTGCGTCTGTGTATTTCCGGGCTGCTGTAAGGGTCCTGCCACTCCGACGTTCCCCTGGACGGCCTGCGAGTGCAGCCAGGTGGTCTCAACTGGTACTTGACCCAGGGCGGCCCCGGGCTGCCCAGCCAGTGGGAGACAAGATGAGGTCGCCGCCGTACCGAGACCGTTCCCAAGGGACGTATAACCAGAGACCGGTAGATTAACGCTGTTCATCGTCGTCGCTGCATTCTTCATCCGTGGCACCCATCCAGTGGTGTTACAGCCTCCATAGTTTGCCCCGTAAGAGACTCCACCCCCCGTGTGCGCGACCGAGGCCCACGAACTCGGAGGAGAGACCAGCGGTGGGCACGGTGCTCCCGGGATCGGAAACAAGCTTGGATAAATTATCTTTCGTTCCGTGCTAGGTGTCCTGTTGTGGACCGAATCGTTGCCCTGTGACGCGGTTTGATCCACCGGCTTCCAGGTGGCGAGGAGATGTTGCATGGACATGGTTAGAATTTAGAGTGATAAAGATAAAGGTAAATCCTGTCTGTCGGTACGAAGGGTGTGATGCGGAACGAATCTATCGTCCCGTTGAATTTATACCCAACCGTTTGGAACCGGCAGCCCATTGTTATCCATGTGCCAAAGCACCCGCAGTCATATTTCCAGGGTTCGTGCGGCACCTTCCTAGAAACGCGACGCGTCGCGCGTACCGTAATATTCATCGAAAGTTCATGTATAAAAATGGTAATTCAGCCACAGAATAATCCCAAATGTGTGGACCTACAAAGGGATATGTTCCGGTATAAAGATAAAGCAAATCCTACGCTTTGACCGACCGTGACAAGTCACAACACCTTTTCATCGACAAATCTGTATGTCCATCTTTCCACTTCCTTTCGGGGGTTCAAGATTAACTGAATTCCAAGATCTGTCCGCTTACAACAGCGGACTGCCCAGGCCCTGCATACCACATTCGTGATGATCGTGAGATGTGACTCGACGAAAGCAATTCACCCAGATCGCGATGACCAGACGAACGAACACCTCGCGTTATAGTGTCCTGGAGTTCCTGTTATAGGAGGATCTCCAGGGCATCGGACGCCAAGTGAATGCCGCGTTCTGGACCATTCCCCCAAGGCCAGACCGACTCTCGTTTAAGAAACCGGAGTTCCTGAACCAACAAGGGACGCGACAGATGCCTCGACGACGCGACTGACTCGTCTCCAACGTATCGTCGGCGAAACCTGGGTGAGTCCTTGGGTCTTAATTCGGATCTACGTGCTCGAACACTGCTTTGCTAGACGTGTTGACCCGCGTTTCCCGGACACCAGTTGCCTACACGATGTTGGAACGCAAACTTGTGTGTACGTCTGGCCCCGGTTCCCGTGGTGGCCTTTTCATGTTTCGACGTCCAAAAACACCTGTCTTCCGTCGAAGGGGTGCTTATCAATCCCGCGCACCACTTGTGGTCGCCTCAATATTTTCGAATCGGCATTATCAAGTCTATAGCCACCAGCTTGAATCAACGGGTCAACCGATTGCCTTTTGTCGAAAAACTACTCACTCTGGGGTAATCCACTTATAGAATCGCAAAGTCTGTCAGGAGTGCACGGAAGCATACGCAATACGACGATAATCCCACCGATGAGCACACGGGAAATATCCAAGGGGGTGATCTAGACCTTTGGCTACCGCATCGTGTGAGCCCAAAGTTCGGAGATGACATATGTATGTGTGACATACCTGACAGCGATCGGATGCGTGAATGGGAATAGAGATGGCGACGGTCGGACGTGTAGGAAACAGGCTGTCTGGCCCAACGAATGATACGCTGGCAGACACCAGCGACTAGATGCCGACCAAACCATACAGTATCCATCTCGTAGAAAAACACGTTCAAGATCGACGTAAAGGAGACTGAAAGTCAGGAGCGACCGAGCGACGAAGTACGGTGACCGATGCGACGGAGAGGGTCCAGAGGGAGCAGGGGAAGATGATGACATCCACACAGGCGAGGTCACTTATGACCTTGTGATATGTCTCACCCACACAAGGACCTACGTGGAGGCCTTGCCGCTTTCGCTTCAGGTAAATGCCGTGTACATAGTAACCGTGCCCCATCATAGTTCAGGTCATCTAGCTTGATCCTTGAACGTGACTCCATCGCTTTGCCTGTAAGGGTCGAATCCCAGTCAGCGCAAGGTCCATGATGGCGTTGTTATTGAAGTTTTGCGAGAATTGTTCTGGTCACGTGACAGCAGTCGCGCGCCACGTTGAGGTATGTTTTGCATCTACAATGTACTTCCCCTTTGTTGTCGGGCTACCACAGGCAACAATGTACGGCGCTAACTTCCCACGTCTCGAAGAATCCATGCGTGAGCGCGTGGACAATAGCAAACGTTACTTTAGATTCGCCAGCGACCCGGGCGATTCAAATAACTTCTTGCTGTGTGCTGATGAACCATACCGAAACACAACACTGCCAAAGTGACATCGACTGGTCGCTACAGTCGGTCGCCAAAGTTTGAGGAGGCACCATGAGAAAGGGCCAGCAACTCACACAAGGCACATTAAACTCGAGTGTTCCTTTGACGACGATGACCAGGATACCGATTCATACGATTGGGAAGAGTCGCCCTGCCCAACAATAACACCCTCGTGCATATCCAGAAACGTCGAATGCCGACCCCTAGGGCAAAGTGAAGAAGTTTTCATCCACAGAACTGAGTACCATGTACAGATTTATGATTCTCAAGGCCTTGTCATCCCGAGTGGGGCGCACCTGTACCTGGCGCGCATACCGGCGATTCATCCTGCCATGACAAGCAGGGCGACACACACCCCGCACCGCGTGCCTCGCGCACGTTTCTGTCGTCAAATAGAGTCCTTTCCCCCCAGGAACCTATAGCACCCTAGCCGACCTCAGCAACACGGGTACCGTCCATGTGCTCGAAAGCAGATGGCAGTGGCAGCGTGTCTATGTCAAGTAGGTCTGTCAATCTCAGCCTGAATGTTTCGACTTGCCTCTTGGCTCCGGGACAACACGAGCAGTTCATCCGCCAGACCGAATGAAAGCGTGAACGAACGTTGCAGGAATCCATCACATAAATATAGGGAGGACTCCGAGTCGGAGCGCCTTCTCAGTATCATCTTCGAAACATAACATATCAGGTCCTATCATGCTTTCGTTGCACCTGCATTACTCTGCTTATCCGTCGCCGTGATGTTGTCGCTCGCTCACTGCAGCGTTGTATACGCAAGTTCCACTGCGAGCGTTGAATCCTTCCCGACCAAACCGTAGACGCAAAGATGTAAGGCCAGTGACGTACGATCAGCCACCGAAACGCTCACCCCAAGTGCTCGCGGCATCCCAGAGCGCGAAGGGAGATCACATCAAAGGCTCGACGGGTAAACTAGAGAAGAGTCAGAAGAGATGCTATTTCGCCAGAGGGTCCACCATATTCTACCTAATACGTTGACTGTACCTCGGCCTCATTTCGTGACTCGTGAGGGGATGCACGCGATGCGGGAAGTGTCGCAGCCGTCCTGGGAGGGCGCTTACTAGTGTCACTTCTACGCTACAGAAACGTCCGCTTCCCGAGTTCACCACTAATTTCCTATAACGACTCGAGACCGGGTGTCGAATCGGGAAATGGTGGAATGGCTTTATTTGGCAACAGGAACATATGCGAGATGCCTTTATCTGGCAATCGGCGTCCGCGCCAGGTACGTAGCCGAAATCTCAATCCGTACATGGTTGCGGCACGGCGGCGAAGACGAGGGAAGTAGCTAGCATGCACTCGTGCACAAGACTTGTTCATGTTTGCTGGTTGAAAAAATACACGCCTCGCCGACACACAAAGTTACAAACATGGAATCGCAGCTGTTTTTCCGTTTCAGTTAAACATACATATCGCTCTTGTGCATTAAAGACCGCTCAACACCTGCGCAGTGATCGCAGGGAATCGAGTGATCATATCATCCGCTGTTTCTACTTGCGTCCCACGCTGCTGGGCCCCCAACTGAATCGAGATGCAAAATTTTATCCACGGCAGGAGGTCCTCGTTCTGGTTTTTTCGTCTTGGCTTGAGGATGTCGAATTCAGCGTGACCGAAGAGGACCACAAACATCGCGTGTAGCTTCGCGATGTGCCGTTTCAACGAGTCTCTCCGTGATAATCTAGATGGATGGATCGACATCAGTATTTTTTTTAAAAATAGGAGGGCACGACCGCAGCAAGACTCACACTACCCGCACACCCATCATTTCGCAAATCCTGCAGACGTGAACCTCGTCATCAGAGCCTCTCTTCTTTTTTCTCTGGTTCTCGTTGCTGCGGTTCGATGTTCGGCCGCTGCGCTCGCTCTATTGTGGGTAAAGGTTAGACGACGAGACGCATGTCATACTGTCAGACTTACCCCCTCCTGCCGTTGCTTGTTGCCATCCCCGTCGACGTCTAACTCTGAACGTTTCCGCTTCCCAGCCGCACGACTCGATAAGACTGTCGACGTCGATGCCGCTCCGGTTGGCGAAGAGTGCGTGTTTTGGGAAAGTAGTGTCGTGCTAGAGCTCGAGCCCGGCGACGGACCCACTCGAAACCATTGCGGGATCATAGGAATCCCAACGCCAACGCCCAAAAACGGACCGACAGGTTGCCCCATTCCTGCCTCCGAAGAACCGAGAGCCTGAGCGAAAATACTCTCAATCTCGTTCCCTGTCCACCCGTTCGGATGTCCATCCACGGACAAGAAAAGAGCGTCCAGGCAAATATCACCTTGGCCCAGGCATGGACTCCACGGCTTGCCGACACACGTGTGAACCATCGCGTTTTCGTGACAGAGATATCCGTCCAGAGAAACCGCTCCGTCGTATCCCTCGAGGGCCCCTTGGCCATTCTGCGTCTGTGTATTTCCGGGCTGCTGTAAGAGTCCTGCCACTCCGACGTTCCCCTGGACGGCCTGCGAGTGCAGCCAGGTGGTCTCAACTGGTACTTGACCCAGGGCGGTCCCGGGCTGCCCAGCCAGCGGGAGACAAGATGAGGTCGTCGCCGTACCGAGACCGTTCCCAAGGGACATATAACCAGAGACCGGTAGATTAACGCTGTTCGTCGTCGTCGCTGCATTCTTCATCCGTGGCACCCATCCAGTGGTGTTACAGCCTCCATAGTTTGCCCCGTAAGAGACTCCACCCCCCGTGTGCGCGACCGAGGCCCACGAACTCGGAGGAGAGACCAGCGGTGGGCACGGTGCTCCCGGGATCGGAAACAAGCTTGGATAAATTCTCTTCCGTTCCGTGCTAGGTGTCCTGTTGTGGAGCGAATCGTTGCCTTGTGACGCGGTTTGATCCACCGGCTTCCAGGTGGCGAGGAGAGGACCCATAGACATGCCTAGCATCTCGAGTGATAAAGGTAAAGGTAAATCCTGTCGATCGACGCGAACGATGTGAAGCGGAACGAAGCTATCGTCCCGTCGGATTTATACCCAACCGTTTGGAACCGGCAGCCATGTTAAACCCCCATTGTTATTCATGTGCCAAAGCACCCGCAGTCATATTTCCAGGGTTCGTGCGGCACCTTCCTGGAAACGCGTCGCGTCGCGCGTACCGTAATATTCATCGAAAGTTCATGTATAAAAATGGTAATTCAGCCACGGAATAATCCCAAATGTGTGGACCTACAAAGGGATATGCTCCGGTATAAAGATAAAGCAAATCCTACGCTTTGACCGACCGTGACAAGTCACAACACCTTTTCATCGACAAATTTGTATGTCCATCTTTCCACTTCCTTTCCGGATTCCGGTGTTCACAGTCGGGGGATACGTCGAGACGCGGTTAATTGCATCCCGAGATCTGTCCGCTTACAACAGTGGACTTCCCAGAGCTGCATACCACATTCGTAACGATCGTGAGATGTGAGACTCGACGAAAGCAATTCACCCAGATCAACCGGACGAGCGAACACTTGACGTCAGTGTCCTGGACGACCCTGTCACAGATGAATTAATCCCCGGAGGACGACAATCTCGAGGACCGAAGAGAGATCGGGACGCGCCAGATCATGCGCCAAGGAACCGTCACGTTCTGGACCACTTCCGAGGGTCAAACCACCCCATATCCGTGAAACCAGAGACCCTGGACCAACAAAGGACGCAATAGACGCCTGGACGACGAGACTGGCATCTACAACGTGTCGACGGCAACGCCCGGATGTCATTTCGTAGGTCTTAGTTCGGATCTACGTGCTCGGACACCGCTTTGATTTTGATAGAGGTGGTGACCCGCGTTTCCCCGATACCAGTTGCTTAACTAACGTTGGCACCCTGGTTCCCGCGAAACGCATTCCCACGTCCAAAATGCGTCTATTTCTGTCGAGGGAGCTCCTCGGTGCCGTCGCCCGGACCACGTTTTATTTCCTCAAAAATTTCAGAGCTACATGAGCGTCAAGCCAGACAGCAAAGGCCGCCAGCTTACATCAATCGGTCAACGCAGTGTATTGCATCGTAAAACTACTTACTCCAGGGCAAACCATTTACAGGGTCTCAACGTCCGCGAGGAAGGCAGAAAAACGTACGCAAACCGGTATATTGGAATGAGAAGGGTCCCAACCAAACTCATGTGTCGACGGGCGTGGTGAAACCCGCAGACAAATAAATCCATCGACTAGCGCATAGGGAATATTAATATTCTGGACCTTGATTGCCGCCTCACATTAGTCATACTATCGGGGGTAACAAAGACGACATGCTTACTTACCTGACGACGACCGGATGCATGAAAGAAAAAAGGAATAGCGACAAACGGGCTGTCCTGTCCAACAGGCGATACGCTGACGAACCATATTCTGGCGGAAACCGGAGACACCGGATGTCAGCTGGCCCATATGGTACTCGTCTTGTGAAAAACACCGTCAAGACTGCGTGAAGGCAGCCGAAAGTCAGAGGAGCGGTCGCGCAAGGACGTGATATGCTAGACAAGACGACGATGAGCTAGAGGGAGAGAGGAGAGAAGAGCAGATAGCGACATCCACGCCAGAGAGGACACTTATACCTTTGTCCGATGTCTCACTCTCACAAGCACTGACACTTGCGTGGAGGACCGACGTGGTGGCGCCTTCCTGGTCCCATTCCGGTCAATTACGGTGTAGTACGCTTATCAAATGCTGATGCAGCGTCACTGGCCATCTTGATCCTTGGGTTTCGTGATTCCGATACTTACCTGGAGCGTCGAGTCTAGCCAGGGCAACGTTCGACGATGTCGTGTTTCACCAGTATCTGCGTTTTGTCCACTTTCGGCAAGTGACACGAAGTTGTTCACGGTCACGTGCAGTCGCGCTCCACGGCAATGTGTTCCTCCTCCGTTGTGGTGGGGGATGCGAGCAATACTATGACTGTGAATTGTTACGTTGTTCCCGCTGTGGCAGCTGCGAATTCGTCCACCCCATCAAAGCCAAGTCCGTCGGGGTGAGTCAGACCCGTTATGCTGCGCAACTGCAAAGGTTTGTCATACATAGGCCATCCGCATGCTTGTGTTGATGAACCCCTGACACTGGTCTCCTGAGTGATGTCAGTCGGTCGGTCGTCGTAATATGTAGTTTGGCGGAGGCTATGGAAACGGACCGCCACAAAAACAAAGTGCCAGTGTTGATGTCGGACGACCACGCAGCCGAAGCTGAGCGCTGAGCGCTGACCCGAAGACGCGGGGAATTCTGCATCATTCTAGACCTGGAGTCGGGGTCTGGACCATGCGTCACTAAGGTACGAGCGTTTGCCAACGAGATGAACCACCACGAGGATGTACAATGTACCACTCGGTTCAGGACAACATCTCCATTCGGCTCGACGCGGCTAGGCATACCTGTGATCCATCAGTGCCTGACTTTGCAGTCCAGCGTCAAAGATAGGGCAACGCGGAGAAGATGCTTCACCGAGATGCGCACGGCAACCGAGATTCGCCGTATCAATACTTCGAGTTGAACACGAGAGTATCCAGCGGCCAAGGCATACGGCGCTCGGCGTCGGTGGGAGGGCAATGAGCGCGTGTCAACATGTCATTTTAGTTTAGTTCTTCCGATCTACTTCCAAGGAACTGCCTCGTCCGGCAACATCGATGATGCTATCCGACCAACGTCCAAGCCTCCGAGTCCTCACTTGCTTGACGAGCTCCGCGGGCAAGACGCTCGGTCCATCGAGAAGACTTGAGCATCAATCCTGGCATGATAACGCAGAACCTCGCGAGATTCATAGAATCACAGGCAACACAGCGCTCAGATGCTGATATCCGACAAGGTCGGAAACACAGATGGCACTAGGCTCATCCCGCTGAACAGCAAAATTCCCTCGTGCTACTGCTGACAAAAGTCGTGTACCTAATTGTTCCTTGTGATTCGGAACTCGGCCGATACAGAACAAAGGGATGAATTGGGGGAAGAGTGGACTGCGATTCGGAAAGTTGAGGCTGCCAGTTCGTTCTCAAATGCCGACTCGGACGGACATGGATTGCGCCCATTCTTCTTCCGCAGGTGGCCGACTACGACCCCCGCACTGACCCGTGTGAGTTTCAGGCAACATGGATGGCCTCAGCGCTTGGTGCAGTCCTGCATCGCACCGGGATATCGATGGTGGTTGTTATCCGGATCTTGACAGTTTCCGGGTCAGAGAGAGTCCGCGTTTGACAGATATGACGGATGGGCCTGATGTTTAGGGTTTTGCCACACGGCAGCGCATAATGCATGCCGATTACCAGCTCGTCACTGTGGAGCGAGTCATATCGGGTGTTGCAGGGAAGAGTACTTATCACTCCCGCTGAACCGTTGCAGACAAACAGACACCTGCCAACGAGCCTGGGAATGCGATGGTCTGTAACGGTCGCGTGCGCCGCGGATGTAGACAAACCCGCGCTCTATGTCCGCATCCTCCGCAAGTTCTCGGCTACAGAGAAAGCACTGCAACCAATCACGTGCGTTGCGCGGCGCTGATCGTTGTACGGGTCACAGCTGTGATGTGGCGAAGAGATCGAAAGGGGGAACAGGGATCACGTGATTGCAGTATAGAAGCGGGGCCAAGAGCCGACATCTCCACACTGCTTAAAACCCGTGGACATCCCTTTCTCTTCGCGACCACATCGCTCCCAGTTTCGTTGTGCATGGGCTGATTGAGCTCTCGTTCATCCGTGCATCTCATACTGACCACTGATCTGTTCTACTTGGTCGACTTTGCAATCCTGGCACCCCTACACCCTATGTCACCGAGTCTACAAGCCTCTTTTCGATAGTTCGCCCTGAACCACACACACACATCGATCTCAATCTCGAATCCTCGTTCATTTCTTCTACTCATCTGTTGTCACCATGAGCGCTGGTTTCCGCATCTCGTCTGCGCTCTGGGAAAAGATCCACCATTTTGCGTCATTTCCACAGACTGGAGGTTCGTTATTCGTTATCTTCCCTTTGTTGTTCTCCCTTTTTTTGCTTTCTTCCCTCTTGTCTGGCAAGATCCGCGCCTCAGCCCTGACAGAGTTCGGGGTCCTCTGCGGGCATCGGGCCGATGGGGGCGTTACCCGAGTACGCACGGTGTTCTTGCCAACCCAGGGGGATGCCGATGGGCACTAGAACTGGTGTTGCTTGATTTGAAAATGTGTCTATTTCAACCTACCTTCTTGTCTCATGATCGTACTCGTGTTTGATGTGATACTGATCGTGATCTCGTGCTACAGTGTCCCTTCGACAAATGGTCCTCTTTGGACAGCACCCCAGTCAAGGTACTCTTTTGAAAGCTGGTCAATTTTTAGTTGGTACGTCCTCTTGGAATTTTGTGTACTGCCGGTCACCTCATGCATGTTCCCTGTCATTCTTGTTTTGTCACGTGATCTTATGCAGGGGAACTTCCTGTCCGCCTTGCTCACCGTGTCAAAGAGCTTGACGAGCTTCCATATAACTTAAGCGACATGCCATCCATACGTAAAGTAAAGAACTGGTATGCGCAAAGTTTCGAGGTGGGTTATTGAATGCTTCATACAAGCGTTTTGGATCTTATTAATATCACGTTTTCTCACTGCCGCAGGAATTGATTAATTTTCCGCCCCTTTCGCTATCACCCGCTGCACGTCAATCGCTCTTTGCCCGCTCGGATAAGGAAGATGTGAATATATACCTCCCGGAGAGCGTTCCCAATCCATCACTCCTCACTTCCTATCTCGACGGAGAAGGGGCTGCCAGCGGTTTAGGATACGATGAAAAAGGGAGTGTAGTGTATGGCGGTAGGGTCGGAAATGGAACCTACAAGGGTAACGGAAATGGGGGTGGGAAAGGCAATGCGGTATGTGGGCTTCGAAATGGGAACATCAGGCTGCGTGTCCCACTCGAACGCAGGTTCGTGTGTCTTCCCTGCACGATCTCCAATTCTGATTGCCGTGGTTCCACAGATACTATGCCCAAACGCTCTCCCAGTCCTATCCACCCGAAGTCTATGACTACAACGCCCGATTTACCAAGACGCTAGAAGCCATCAAGCGCAGACACGATCCTACAGTCACCACTGTCGCTCAGGGCGTACTGGAATGGCAGAGGGAAAGGGGGATCAAGCCGGGTATGGGGGTAGGTTTGCCTGCATACGGGCAGGGCGGAGGCGAAGTGCAGGCGTGGCTGGATAGGTTTTACATGTCGCGTATCGGCATACGATTCCTCATCGGACAACGTGAGTGTTTCATCCCGTGGGTATTTCGCCTGTTGACTCTAGTTCAGATGTTGCGTTGAACACCCAACAACCACACTCAGACTACGTGGGCATTATCTGCACCAAGGCTGTGAGTTGCAAGTTTTCTTTACTTTCCTTGTCTCACGGTAGCTTCTTGTGTGATTTTGATGCGATAGAACGTGCATGATATTCTACAGGAAGCCATCGAGAATGCCCGGTTCGTGTGTGAAGAACACTATGCCATGTTCCGAGGGCCCCCCGTACAGCTCATTTGCCCTCCCGATCTGTCGTTTGCATATGTCCCTGGACATTTATCGCACATCGTTTTCGAACTTCTCAAGAACTCGCTACGAGCTGTCGTGGAGAGGTTCGGACCAGAGTACGAAGAGCGCATTTCCGAGGACGGTTCCTCTGGGAACAGCGGTGGATACCCTCCCATCAAGGTGATCGTGGTCGAGGGGAGCGAAGATATCACAATCAAGATTTCAGATGAGGGAGGCGGTATTCCGCGGAGTGCCATTCCGCTTATCTGGACCTACATGTACACCACCATGGGGGGTCAAAGTATCGATCAGGACTTCCAGGTGAGGACAAATCTTGCTATCCTGTCTCTGTGAGAAGAGGGCGTGGGCTGATCTCATCCCTGCAGGCCGGCGACTTTCAGGCACCGATGGCTGGCTTCGGATACGGTCTGCCGCTCTCGAGACTGGTGCGTCATTCGTGAGATGTGTTTCACGTGTTATGATCTCACTGGATCTGGGTTTACAGTACGCGAGGTATTTTGGGGGTGATTTGCGCCTCATTTCCATGGATGGTTTCGGCACGGATGTATATATCCATTTGAACAAGCTCTCGAGCAGTCAAGAGCCGTTGCCTTGATCGACCTGGCATTCACTCAAGCAAGACGACCGGTTCGTTCTGAAGCAGAGATGGCGGTGACCACGAGGTTGTGATACAAGCATGTAGATTATGTTACACGTGCGGTAGGAGGGGGATGATACAGTCCACGTTCGTTGCAGATTGTTGTAGTACTGCATGTACTTAGCGTATGCTCTCCAGCTAATCTATGTATTACATAACCTTATGACCCCCTTTTGACCCCCCGTATTTTGTCTTATTTGGCGTGGCTGCCGACTGCAGCGCGGCACGGTTTTGTATTGCCATCGAATTGAGTTGTAGCCAATTTCAAGCTGATTGGCTTCTTGACATGGACTCGCCAAAACGTGCTGGATCGCCTTCTTCCTCCTCTGAAACTAAACGTATAAAGCTTACAGTTCCACTAGGACAACAATCACAGGGTGCTTCCCCCGTCGACCCTGAAAACGCACCTGGAAAGCGCTCGGAACTCGACCCCATCCAAGGCGGCGAGATTGGCAACATACCCAACGAACCAGACGGTGGTGGAAGTGGGACGAACACAGAGGGCGCTACGGGGGAAGTACGGGTGCTGAAAGAGGGCGAAGGCGAAGAAGATGCGGGTGACGTGTCGATGGGCGAGGCGGCCGATGAAGACGCCGAGTCGGGGGACGAAGGCGATGACGAGGACCCCGCGCAACTCGAGGCGACGCGGCTCAAGCTCGAGGAACAAGCTCGCAAGTATCTCGCAGCGCAGACACACGATGTCGTCATTCCCTCCTACGCGGCTTGGTTCGACATGTCGACTATTCACCCCGTCGAGCGTCGTGCGCTCCCCGAGTTTTTCAATTCGAGGAATCGATCCAAGACGCCGTCGATTTACAAGGAGTATCGCGATTTTATGATTAACACGTATCGGTTGCGGCCGACGGAGTATTTGACTGTCACGGCGTGTCGACGGAACTTGGCGGGGGATGTGTGCGCTATTATGCGCGTGCATGCGTTTCTCGAGCAGTGGGGGCTTATCAATTATCAGGTACGTCATATTAGTTTGTGGTCTTGGTGTCTCTGCTGGATGCCGACCGATTGGCGTTGTCAGATCGACCCCGAACAACGACCGGCTGCGCTTGTTCCTCCCTTCACGGGGCACTTCCGCGTCATTCTCGACACTCCCCGTGGTCTTCAATCTCTCCATCCTGGAACGCGCCCCACGAACCCCCATCTCAGTGCCAACGGCGTGCCCAAACATCAGATGTCATCCTCCACGCTCGGCACGCCATCTGCTGCTACTACATCCGCCTCCCTCGAACTCCGCAATTCCATCTACCAAACCACCTCCAAAGCCTCCCGAGAACTAAAACCCGCCGAAGCCAAAACGCTCGCCAACGGTATCTCCCCAAATGCCAAAGGGAACATGTCGTACCAGTGCGATACCTGCGGGACCGATTGCACCGTGCTACGGTATCACAGTCTCAAAGTCAAAGACTTTGAGCTCTGTGCGTCGTGTTATCTCGATGGCCGGTTCCCCTCAACCATGTTCAGCGGTGACTTTGTCAAATTGACCGCTGCGCCGCCCGGGGTTGGTCATGGGGCAGACGACGAATGGACAGATCAGGAGGTGTTGTTGCTCCTGGAGGGTATCGAGATGTACGACGACGATTGGACCGCTATCGAGGACCACGTCGGGACGCGCACGGCACAACAATGTATACGCAAGTTCCTCTCGTTACCGATCGAAGACCCGTATATTGCAGCGGAGGGCGACCAAGGACCGCTCAGATACGGGAGGATTCCGTTTGAGCAGGCGGACAATCCTGTCATGAGCGTGGTGGCGTTCCTCGCTGGGGTGGTGAACCCTGCCGTCGCCGCAGAGGCAGCCAAGACGGCCATGCACGTCCTCGCCGAGGGCAGCGCGCCTACCGAAAACGAGACTAAAACGCAGGGTGACGTCAAAGAGGGCAAGGGCGGAAAAGTCGAGGTCGTGGATGCGATGCAACAAGACGCGTCCGAGCCGTCTGTTCCGCCAAATGGTGAACCCTCGACCAAGAACAGCACGCCGGGTCCACAGGGGACCGACATGGTCGTTGACCAGCCCGAAACGTCGACCAAGGGTCTGCCCAAGATCCTGCATTCCCACGTTGCGCGTGCTGCAGGGCTCGCGCTCAAGTCGTCGGCCCGGGCCGCGGCGGCGCTTGCGGAGGCAGAGGACGCGACGATCCGGAGCACGCTCGCGTCGCTGATCAAGCTGACCCTGACGAAACTCGAGTTGAAGACGACTGCGTTCGAGGAGCTGGAGGAGCTCCTGGAGGAGGAACGGAAAGGGCTAGAGAGCGCGCGTATGGCGCTTGTCAATGAGCGGGTGAACCTGAAGCGGATGTTGGATGGCGTGCGGGCCGAACTGGGTAAGAATGTCAATCTCGGTACGACGAGTCAGGGTACGCCGGTGAGCGAGGTACCGTCGGGGACGCCGAT
>JBBPLR010000239.1:0-27859 GCA_038089915.1 Sutorius australiensis | reverse complement strand
CATAGGGTTAGCGTACAGCCATAGGGCTGTGGGTACAGTGCCTTCGAGGCAGTGTGGAATGGAAGCGAACAGCCATGAGGCTGTGAGCGGAAATGAAGTGCGCAGCATGGCATAGCCTTGCATAGCACGGAAATGAAAAGAAGTAAAGAAGCAAACCATGAGGCGAACTCTGTTCGTCTGGGTTTGAACTTTATAATATTGTGCACATGACCAAACACTAGGCGTGGGAATGTGGACTTAGAATTGTGAGATGTCCAGCGTCTAAGCACTTAGAGGTCAATAGCCTTGTAGAAGGGGACGTAGTGACTTGAGCATAGTTGTGTGGTGTTGCAAACGCTTATGTAATAGGGGTGAAAAGTATACCCCTGTAACAGATAGAATCACAAAGGCAACTTGATCAACTGATTGGGTATCACATCCATTAAAGAACTTTTCCTCTGCCACACCAATAGGACAGTGATGTTGATCCATTGAAATACAATACCTGGTTATATCCAAGATATTATAACCAAACACAACACACCTACTCACCAAATCACATGAACATGCTTCCTAAGAAAATTGCCAATACCAGCACACTTTGCAATGGAATCCTTTATTTTCTCAAACTCATCCTCATGGTGAGCCTCGAAGCCAGGAGAGTCATGAAAGACAAATTTGTGTTGCTTTTGAACACCATTTCATCATTAATGTTATGGTATCCACACTGCAAAGGGCATGAATTGAAGGATGGTACAACCACATCTGTAGAGACCACAACATTCACCTCCCTTGATCCAGAAATGACAAGATCAGTCCGATCATGGTGCTAACATATATATATGTATATTACTTTGGTCAGTCATACCTCTCCACCCTGATGATCATAGACCTTTGGATTTTCTGTCGAGTTGCAGAGTGCCCGAAGAATGGTTGTCTTTCCAGCATTTGCCCTGCCGATGACGAGAACTCGAAACCGGCCAAACTTCTCCATAAGGTTTGGATTGACATCCTCCATAAATCCGGAAATATCCTGTCTCGGTTTCGGCCTGTGCTGGGGATAAGTGCTGCCTGGCAATGCGGGATCAGATGGTTCCAACGGCTTTCTTCATGTTCTTCATTGCGAGAGTGGTGGTTAAGAGAGCTGAGCGACGGATGTAGTACGACTGGTAGTTTTGGATGATGGATCCGAGCAAAGAAGGGTCCGAGACAGCGACAGAGAAATGCCGTGACATCGCGGCAACCGCCGCGCATGATCTGTTTGGCTTGAAAGAGCCCTCCTTTTCGAGGCCCGGTCCTTCAAGTGACACACTGGTCTGGGAGGTCCAGAATTCAGGGGATTCGATTGGGCTACAAGCGTGCGATCATTTGTTTTTCTTATTTGCTATCACTAACCAAGGTGAATGAATACTCCAAGTCCAAGCCCATTCTCTTCACTAATCATGCACTTTTCAAAGCGGTCGGACTCTTAGAATAAATCCCTCCCATATCCCATGTGTCCAGCGCACCCCACTATGTCTCATCTGTTGTTGCAGCCAGTGCCAATCTGTCATCAAATTGGCCACAAAGTAGACCTTGAAATGGTACAACAAGTCCAAGGCTCCCGTCACACAGATGTCCCAGGTTCCATCGCCGCCCTTACAGACAGAAAACACGCACGCCGAATCCTTCCTGCGTTTTTTTTATTGTGAGCCTTTCTACTGCCACGATCTTCTTGTACTGGCCAATCTGCAATTCTCAGCTGGAGGTCTGGCCCGTAACATCCACTCATTGACCCTTCCAAGTCGCTGCATTTCGATAACGAAAAAGTCTACCACCCTCTGCTACTGCCAAAGACCGTCGTCTGACTCTCGATTGTCACCCTACGGTACTGATCAGGGCGTCCTTGGCGAGTTCTGAGGGTTGTACCCGTCTGCTTGGTGATTTTATATGTCCACTCGTCGATCTAGGTGGCTGCAGACTGGCCTCATTCCGTCCTTGCGAGACAGCTTGTGCCAGCTACCATTTGCCATTCGGAAACCACCACTGCCCAGAGTCTGAAGCCTGACGGTGGGAGTTGAACAGTGGACTGGGCCATTCCCTCGCACACGATTGACAGCCCCATCCGCCGTCAGGCCAGGTCCTCTTCGGTCTTCCAGGTTTTGCCCATCGTCGAGCGGCCCCACGTGAATGCGGTTCCATTTGTGCAAATCGGACCTCCCGTGATTACAAAGTCACTGCGCTTGCCCAAGACTTGACGGACTCTGACCTGCCCAAAAGTTTGATACCCTTTCCTTGATTTGCGAGAGTCGGTCACTACGCGCTTTCTGACCCTAGTTAATCTCACTTGCGGATACAACATACACCCAAGATCATTCTCATATTCCGATAAAGCCCATAATTCACGTTGACGCCGCGGGCTCGGCCAAAAGCTAGGCCTAGGAAGGGGAGGTACACATACCAGATCGCCAATTCAAGGCTCTTGCTCGCTGGTTGCAAAGGCAGAACAATCGTGGATTCACATACAGTTAGTGGCATTCCGGGTGTGTAGGCAACACCCGCGTTTGTGAATGGTGAGCGATCCCGATTCCGAGTTTTCAATCTGGCGTATATTGTTGGCCTCCCTTGGCCGTCGACTCGAGTTACGACATGCACTTCAGTGTATGTGCTCAAGCTTGCCTTTGGATCAAGCGTCGTCGTTGCGGCCCAAGAACCGAATCACGGGCTCGAACGCGCATTCGTATCATTTGGATTACGAAGCACGAACCCCAGGCTCTTGACCAATGTCAGGTCGATACGGCAGGGATAACTTATTGAATGATGATACGAGTCTACCATGTGGTGTACGTGAACCCAAGCCAGCAGGTGGTAGAGTTGGCGTACACTTGCACAGGATTTCTAGCGTTACTCGTGTCGTACCTCCACCCACTCTTTCTCTGCGTTCCGTTCATTGGCTCGGCCCGGCACGATGTCGAATCACGCACATGATCAACGGTTACTTTGTCGAGCGTCCTTTCCGGCGATGTGCGCCCATATTAAAGTGCGCTGCCGGTGTCTATTGTCATTATCTTCTCAACCATCAATGATCACGGCGAATATCTGTTGTTACAGGTCCTCCTTCCTCCTCGGACCAAGTCCCTGACCGGTCCGGGACTCGGACATGCCAAGCTGGAATTGACATGTGTCCTTGCTGGTTCACTCACCTCAGCGAATATCACAGAAGGCCTTGACCTTGACCGGTTGCAATTAATGTCAGCTCTTGGCCATCACTCCGGGCATTCAGTTTGTAGTTCAAGCTGTGGTCGCATGTACATTCTAACCCCTTTTAGGGATTCGAGGTGAAGCGGGATTTCTTTTATCCTCGAACCAGATAACGATTGGAGGATACCCACGTGTTATCCGAGCGTCGGACAAACTGTACATAAGTGAGTAGACATTCAGGGATATCCTCGATTCTGATTGTGCCTGGTTCTGCACCACAAAGGACGGACATCTCGGGTCTGACCGGCCCGGGCGCGGGTGTACCAGTAACGCGGGGCAACGTCGCACGGTATGTACGGTTCACCACAGGTATTCGCGAATGGGCAGGCTTGTATACGGTTTCGTGTCTCTCACGATGTGGCAGACTCAGACTACTGGGGTTGATATTAATATGTGTTCTTCCCCGGGACGCTGACGTTGCTGAGCCGGTCACACGCGGTCATCATAAGCAGGACCCATGTCCCACAACGATGATGATGTTCCATATCATCTATTTTATTTCTTTCGCCGGCTTGTGTTACAATCTACAGCGCTGATAATCATATTTTCCGCGGATCGCACTGGCTCCCCAAACGACCACAATATCGACAATGTCCTTTTCACCTTGTTTACTCCTCGACGCCCTGACTTCTACCCCTGACCTGCTTTCACAGTCCAGGACTGCTGATTCTATGCGGGGTCGCTTATTCAGATCTCACACCAACTCGTTACTCCACAGCATGAGTCACAACCCCAACGATTGTTAAATGAAGGCGACGCATATTACTTTATTCCTCATCATGATTCCGGAACACTGATATGACCAACCCCCCGCGGATGACGGCCCATCGCGAGAACACGAACGCAAGACGGAGGAGAGAAACTCGGATTCCGGTGTAGTTCTATTCACAAAAGTGGATGAATGACCTGGACCTGTGATCACACTCAGACCCGTTCTCACATCCCCGGCGGGAACTAGCCGTTTTCCAACCGAGAAAAACTCCTGGACGCATGGCCTCAATGTCAACCCTCGCGGAGCATCGAACGACGCCACCAGCGTACACGTTTTCTCCACTCCCATCCAGGATGGGTTATTCAAGGTTATCCCCATCACGCTCACACGAATGCGTTAATATCGTGTTTCTTTTCTCTTTCTATTCTGCGAGGCACGTTGCGAGATTCAGACTGTGGGGCTAATCGTCTCATCCGGGTGGACCCAAAGTACGACGCGACCTCACATTGCAGATCCCAACCGTATCGTTCGCATTGGCCATGATTGCAGGGTCGACTAGACTCTGGTTCGCTCGGGTGCACATGTACGATGAGCTGGGTACGCTCGCACGGTGTGATTCACCAACAGGGTAAGACCGTGAGTTAGCAGGAACGTGTTCAGTGACACATCACATTGACTCAATCGTTGATATGCGTTGGACACGGACCTACCACCCGCCACTGCCACCTGGCAGCACCCATAGCCCTCTGGATTGCGACCCCCTATTCCCGGTTACGTCCATTGAGTAGGTACCCTACCAGACTGCAACGTTGGGCGACGTCGCGCCTCCAAATGAAAAGCACGACGTGACAGGGTGAAGGGAGAACAGTGATCATGACACATATCACATTGCGCATGTCGCATACTTGTACACACGTTATTCTTGTATACCCGTGCTGCATCTCGTTTGAGTATGAATATGAATCTTTGGCTTTTCTGGAGGGCTTCTCGCGTCCCCTTGCCGCACCCAAGGTCCGCCCGCGATGATGGGTTTGTAGTTGTCTTATCAAAGTTAACCTTGCCCTCCCTTTCGCCGTCGCTCCCCGTTCAAGTCGCGTGACAAAGGTCTTCCCGGAGATGGGACAACTGTTGAACCAATGTGCGCTCCGCGCAAGTATGAGTCAGATCGTGTTTCATGTCGACGCTCACGGACTTGGACTCGGAGGTTGGCTAGGTGGCCAGAAGCGCAGCAGTACGCTCGACGGTCCGAGTACGAGACGGCGGGCGTTAGAACGCAAACACGCCTCCAATTATTTATCTTCTGCCCCATCGCTCCAAATCATGCTCCGTCGCCACCATGCCTCCATGCCAAAAAAAGATCTGGCAGATAGATCCAGACCCTGAAGTCTATCGCCATCGATCGTGGTGGTGTCCCGCGGCCAAGCGCTCCCGCGGAACAACTTCGATTGTTCGAGATGAATTCATAACGCCTGAAGGTGCTGAACCGTTGGCGATATGCAGTTCGAGTCATCATGGTGGGTCAGTCGGGTGCGACTTGGCGTTCATCAGAGAACCAGGCTTGCTGTATGTGGCGGACACCTCTCCACTCCAGTGGTCATCGATATGGACGCGTTGGCACGATTCGTTCCACGTCGAAAGCTCCAAAAGGTCAAATCCAAACCTAGGGTCACACGTTCCATGCCCGCGCATGCAGGTCAGGGCCCACCCGTGCGAGCGGGAGCGTCCAACGGATAAACGATCGACAGCATGTTCTGGGTCTGAAGAAACGTGGAACCGAAACGTGAGGAAGTGTAAATGACAAGAACGGGGAGCACAGCCGCGACGACCCTTTTAAAATACTATAAAGACCCACAATGTCATGGGTGGGCGTCGGACACAGGGGTGAGAAATTGGCTTGAGAGAACACAACTCCGTGCCTGTGACACAGCGAGTCATTTGCAGTATCTGTATCGGCCGGACCTGTGACGGCGAAAATGGGCATTGGAGTTTGAGGCGAATGGTCGTGGATGCTCCAAGCAAGACGGGTGATCGGATACGACAAGAAGAGCGTGCGCACGACTGTTTTCGGACAAACCAAATTTAATCTTGGTCGACCACCGAGGATATGTGAGGGATCGAAAGTGAGACGGCGAAAATGGAAAGATGGAGATCTCGAGGAAACTTCCATTCTAAAAATGGAGGAGGCGTCGTATGAACCTCCAACGAGGCCATTGGAGGGAGCGTCCGTCGTGGAGTCGGAGGGAAGCTGTGTCCTTCCTCATATCTCGGAGGACGAGTAGATTCCCGAAGCGGGCGCTGTGGATGACTCGATCCGGTGGGCCAATTGTTTGTGTGAGACATACTTGGAACGGCGTCGGGCGCAGACGTGGAATACAGCCGTGATGGGCTATGAGGGAACCAGTGCCAGCCCAACAGTTAAATGACAATGTACCTTGAACGAAGAGGAGATATGGCGGTGGACCGGCAAATTAGACCACGAAAGACGGACGAGATCCGGTGGTGCATCACGCACTGGTCTGTGACTGATTTCTGAGCGTGGATGCCACCGCAGTTTCGAGAGATGGGAGAGGCGAGAATATTCCGAATGTGAATGGGAATTCTACCTCATGTCGTGTGGGGTAGACAATCGTGTGGGGCAAGAGGGGACCATCCAAACTGTTTGTCGAGATCCTCGTGTAGCGTTTCCGAAATGGCAAGTAAAACTAATTATACGTATCGATTCGAATATAAAACTGAACCCAACTTACCCTCTCTCCGTTCCTTCCCGCCTCATGACAGAGTACGACTACTCCCCCGCCGCATACGAGCGCTACGTCGCACAACAGACCCGCGTCTCTAACTGGGTCGACGACACACTCAGAGAGGCCCACGCCTACTCCAACCCGTTCGCGCTCTCACCCACCCTACGCGATCGCACATTCTATGACGAGCCAGACCACCATCACCGCCATAATGCCTACGATGAGTGGTCCATGAGCTCTTCTCGGCCATCTCGGACCCGCAGCAGGTCCTACGTCGACCACGCTCACTATGACCGTGCCGCTCCGACGAGGTACCGCAGCCAGTCCCACTCTCGCTCTCCTACCACCCCCAGGGACGTCTACTCCACTTATCCGCAACATGCTTCGCAGTCGTACATGTACCCTCAACCGCATGCCATGTCCCGCACCCCCGCGCCACGGATACACACCTCCCCGCCACGCAACCACCACTACCCATCACAACAGGCGTATGTAACCCAGCCACCCCCTGGCCAAATTTACCACATACCGCCCAATGCCCCTCCACCCGCACCCAAGGACACACTCTACCGACACCCTTCACATTCTCGCCATCCATCCTCGAAACCCCAATCACAGCCCTACCTCCTCGTACAAGGTGGCGGCCCAAAGGCGGAGTACAAGCGCGGTGTGCGTCTTGATTCTCTTCACGTGTTCGTGCACATACTAATTCCGTCTCGCTTCTTCCCTTGCAACATCGTGTTTGCCTTGTTCCTTGTTCGGTTCCTACGATGACGTTGTATCTCCCTGCGACTCTGCTCAATTCAGCCTCCAATACATGCACCCGTACCAACAAAACCGCACGCCCAATCACAACCCTTGCTCAAACGACTCTTTGGCTTCCTTCCCATGTCGCCCGTCGGTGGTCGGAGCGGGAATGGCCGAGGCTACAGAGGCTACTAGAACTAATCCCAGGCAAGACTCGTCATGGGACCACCAAAGGGCTCGACCTTCTCACCTTCCACTTCTCCCGGTCGACCGAAATCGATGTGGGACCAACGGTCTCTGCACCAATCGAGAACGACGGCATTCTAGAATGGCAAAACAGAGACCTCGCTGCCTTGCCGATCTTTCTCCACCATCTCTCCCTCATTCATCTACCACCCACACTTCTCACCTTCTACCGCCATCCTACCCTACCCCACATTCCCGTCACTTGCTTCCTTGCTTGCCTTTTTCTTTTCTTACATCAAGGCACAGCTCAAGTATTGTGATTTCCGGCCCTGTTTTAGATACGAACTTGACGCAACCCCGCAATGCATTGTACACGCACGCTTCTTACGAATCCTCCAAGCATACATATGATTATACGATAGAACACCCATCATATCTCGCAGAAGAGCGCAGGTCGCCCGCAATTACAATCACAATTATCACCCTCATGTTCTTTACGCACGTTCACGAAAGGACCGCTCGCGTGACGCATTCCATATTCATACAATGTAGCCGCACCCTGCTTGACGTCTTTATCACGAAATACCCGACCTTGTCGTCTGTCCTTACGTTTTTTTCCTTCTCTATTCAAATGTAGACGAGCCCCATTTATCATGACACGACCCCACGTTCACGCATATGTACATGTTCTCTCCGGGGCATCTCATCGGTTCACGCCAACCTCATTTACACCTCGCCGTTCCTTTCCTTTTCCTTTCCTTTCGTTATTTCGGTCGCACGACAACCCGTTTACATCGACATGTAGACACGATCACGGAAATGAGATACTCATCTAATGAACCAAACCTCATCGACGACGATCTTGAACACATTCTTTTGAAATTTGACTGCGCCACGTCGTATGAGCGTCACGCCAGCCCAATCAACCTCTGGCCAGTACTTTTCCCAAACGATTCGAATTCGTCCAGGACAATAAGCCAAACGCGAGAGACGGGCGGGCCCGCCCGGGTCATATTCGTGCATATTGCGTCAGTGAGGCCCTCCGTCGCGCGTCCGTGGTTACCCTTGTACGACAACAATAACGTCGCCCAAACATGTCGATCTTGGGTGGAGCTATCACCCAAGGCGATGCCATGTTATTCATAATCGCGGTCCTATGGCCTCTGACATGTCAGAGTCTATCTGACACTATCGCACTTTGGAATGACACCGTTATCCTCGAATGTCTTTGACTCCTTGACACTCGGTGGTGGAGATCCGCGACGAATCAAGTGTGCCAACGTTGTAACCCAACGTCAAACGGGCGTCATTTGGTCCAAGGGGTTCGACTTCCAATCGGGTGTCGGTAGAAGTGGGGACCGTATAGGAATATTTGACTGATGATGAGACGGACCATCAAAGCAGAACAAGTTCGACGGATGGAAACTAGGCATTGGAATGGAATGGAATTGAGAAGAAGAAGGAGCAAAGATAACGCTCCAGCGTGGCCGAAAGACCGAAGACCGAACAGCGAGACCAGGCGGGGATCGACGAGGAAGCGGATGGACAGCAACTCAATAGAAACCAGACAGGAAGGCCGCGGAAACCGTCAAAACCAGGAATTGGTTGAATCGAAAAACGTGCGAGAATGAGGACGAGGGATGGAAAACGAAAGGTCTGGATCGGAGGGAGCGGAGGGAATCGTGGATGACCTAGACCCATACGCCATGACAGGACGCTGGCTAAACACAAAGGTTCCGCTCGTAACGCGACAGTTGACCAACGGACGCCACGCCTAGCAAGGTCAAGGGCCGCAGCGCATCAAGGACGGCGACTCTCGGGTGTAACTATACTGCCGGGATCGAGCAAACCCGCAGTCCTACACAACGCGCGCAACACGTCGATCACCACCCCCCACGTCCCGCTCGCGTCCGATGACGTCTCGTACGAGTCCCAAGCAGACGAAACATATAGGATCACCTGTCATGTAAACTTCGCTATCATCCTCACTACCTTCCCGTGTCCCCATTTTTAGGGCTCCTGCCTTACTCGTCACAAAGTCCGGGGTGCGCACTGCACGAAGTACCTTTGGAGCGATCAAACGTGTCATACGGAGCGGAATCATTTGGCAAGAAAAGTAACAAGGACAATACCATCGACCCGATGAACGACGCCCATCAAAAGATCCGTATCCAAACTTGAGGAATCATTGGTAATTGTTCGTCGACCGGTCAGGACAGGCAAGTAGAAGGCGGCGAACGGGTGACCGACCGGGTCAACCCATGACGTCTGAAAAGGAGAAGGAACACCCAGGGCATCCATATCGGATCATCGCTCAAAAACCCTAGCGTACGGCGTTGCGATATGTAAATGACTCCGTCGACGATGTGTGCGTCTGTATGTGTCTGTTGGCGGGTGTAAGTCGATGATGCCATCAGTGGTAAATCGGATGAGCGTACGATAAGCTCTGATAACGATTGCACGAGGTTCTGGGCAGACGTACATCAATTCAGTTTAGACCAGCACGCGCTTTAAAGCTACGCGCGGACACACAATTTCAGTCGCCATCGCCCACTCCACGTTCGAGGCGTGAATTAATGGACGATCGCGTAACTTCTACCCCCTCTAGTTTGACACGACCCACGTATCAACGCGCGCCATATGCTCTCCAGGTTATCGAAAAGAGCCCGTAACCCGTGGATTCGGCCGTGGTTGTCGCCTGTAGGATTGCAGGGTCTACGATTGATTGTGGGTGGGTCTAAGCATGTGTGTCTGTGTAGCATCGATCGTTTCCCCCGATACCATCCGATGTTACGAGATAGAGTCTTCCGGCACCGCGTAATAAGTAGGCCGGTCGGCGTTGTAGTGGTACCTCTAAGTGGGCGAGACGAATATAAGACGGAGATGGAGATGGAGCTAGTGTGGAGGTGGCAGTGAATGTGGCATTGAATCACGGGGGATACAGAACCGTGGAGGTTAAGCGACCTGTCAGATCCAAACGTCAACCTTCGGGACGAAGAACCGATGTGAGTTCAAAGGGGAGAAAGAAAGGCTCTAGATGTGCGCGCACAACGCCATCCATACAAGTGAAGACGACGCATCCAGCCCGCAGTGCAGATAAGCCGAGGTTGCGTATCCCGGTAAACCCGCCGCAGAGCCAGTAAGAAGTAGATGATAGTGGCTTTCTTGATGGTACCAGGGTCTCAATTAAGAGTCTGTACACAGATAAAGCCGAGGAGCGAGCCTCGAGCTCGGTTGCGCCATATACAGAGAATGGTTCCATAAAGTCAGTGAAACCAGCGCAGACCGATCAATTTGAGAAGTCCCAAGTTTAGGTCCCGAGGAGAAAATACGAAAAAGAGGACCACAATTGATGGTGTTGAGACCGGGAATTCCCAGCTCAGGCACACAGCTTGCCGAGCTAACTTATTGTGAACTTGGCTAGTGGCTTTGCTGCTCATTGCTTCACCTCTGTGCGATAACAACAAGACTTTGTGCAATACTCTGACTCCAGATTCCAGAAACTTTACACCCCAACTCCTTGTCCAGGATCAACTTTGTCTCGTCTAGTAAGGATGCGAAGACCATACCTCTATTCAACGGGAATGCGGTAAGGTTTCTCCTTAGGTGGGTCCCTCGGATATGTCAAAGTCAAAAAGCCATTCTCCATTCGGGCCTTCAAGGCCTCAGGCTGTGAAACGACTTGAAATCAGATTTGAAATCTCCGACTCACGGCCTGACTTACCTTCGTTCCAAGAGGAACTTGAATGTCCCTAGAGAATCTACCACATGGGAGCTCACGAGAGGCACACTTGTAAGTTCCCCTTCGAGGTCGCAAGTCCGCAAATTCACCCGAGATGGTCAACTTGTCATACTCAAGTTTAATCGAGACATCCCCGGGTGTCAGGCCGGGCAACTCGAATGTCGCGATCACCGTATTGGTTGAAACCTCATACATATTCATTCTGGGTGAAGGTCGTGACACGAAGGCAAAAAACGGAAAGGAGACACGTACCTCGGGGAGAATGATACTTCACCCCTATCTCCAGGGAAAGACTTTCCGGGCTGCGAAACCGTGCCGTTATTCTCCGCGCGAGGACGCTTCCGGTTACTCGTGAGCTTGTGTTGCGCATCACCGAGACGTGATTGTGGGTTCATTTCGGGCATGACGGTGACAAGCAGAGGGTGGAGAATACAACTGTACATACAAACTACACGAACTACAGCGGTGCTGTTGACATCTATTTGAGATATGGTGCGTGGAGCGAAACCAGTGGGGCGCAATTCATATGAATATTGGTGGTGAATGGACTAATCCAGTACAATTGGATTATCTGCATGGAGAATAGAACAATCCTCATTTCTATAAGGTGTGGTGTATATACACCCACTTGAACCTGAACCACATCCAAGTCTATCTCCGAGTACCTGGACCGCGGGGTGGCATAAACAGCGACTCGAGAGCTAACATTGATCGTAAACGCTCGATACCCAAAGGGTGTCCTCTGCGTTTGCACTGACATTCACGCTGGTGAGATAAATTCCCCCTTGACGTGTCCGAACCGGGGCTAGTAAGTAACATTAGATATTCACCCGATCCCGGAAGACACAGACTCCACACATCGGGGGGTTTCTGGTTTCTCTCAATGGTACGTCACATACGTAGTCGTGTCATGCCGTGCCGATGCGCGGAAATGGGGCGAGTAGAGCGGGTGGAGTGGGTGGAGCGATGTCACCGATCCTCTGTAAGCGTGCGCCAATTCCATTGCCGACGAGCTTCAACTCGAAGGGGTATGTGAGAGGAGTCCAAAGAGTAGGCGGAAGCAGCCACGCCAAATTGCTAGCGCGACTGCGTGGGGCGCACGTGTCGACGTACATATCTGTCACGTTCGTCTCCCCATGCGACTGAATGGTGGCAGAAAAACCTCAACGTCAGACACTGTCTCCAGCTTTGAATCAAAGATAAGCCTGCCTCGTTTCGTATTACCAACACGGACTCCAGTGTCCAACAGCTAGAATCGCCATCGCTGGTTTTTTTTTCTTGTTTCTGTAGCCCGATAAGTCGCGGGCGATAACTGTGCCAGTTCCTCTCAATAACTATCTGCGAAATTATCGGGAGAAGAACGCGAAGGAACAATAGCAAACGTACTATATTAAATGCTTGAAATTCGTTGGCTTTCAGTATTCGCAGAATCATGGTACGGGGTGATATACCGTACAAGGCCCCATGCCTCCCAGTGGCGGCTATGATCATAATCTATCAAAACGTCCTTTGATTGTCACGCGTCGCGCTCCTCTAGGGTCCGTGGGTTGGATTCGCCATGAGACTAATTACCCAGCATGGCAAAGGATGTACGTGTCATACTCACGGAGTGAGCCTGGAGGTCCGCTGTGATGATCAGCACGAGGAAGGATGCAATACAAGGGAAGCATACATATGTTCAAGTTGACCCATTGCATTGAGAGGCGGGCTTGGGCCCATTCCCGCTGGTTCTTGACGGGTCTAGCGACATGACCGATATAGAGGATCGTGACTTGATGTTGGACATTGCGCTGGATAGGCCTCCTAGGATTCCGATCGATCCCATACTCTCCAAGGAGAAACTGTCATAAACAAGGTTCATCGACATTCACGTCCCTCAGACAGAAGCCAGAGTGAATGCAATGCATGAGGAAGAACAGGTTCCGAGAAGAGCCATCTTTTCAAACCTGGAGCAGGACGATATTTACGTGGCAGCAGCTTCAAAATAAGGATATAGGGGGATCCTGTTCACTCACGCAGGGGACCGACGTGCCCGTGCAACCTCGCCAATGGCAAATGACCATACCACTCGAAGAGAGGTTGGCTCAACCCGCTAGAATCACTATGAGGACAAGCACGGGTAAATTGGGGGAGTACCGTAAAGCCCGAACCCGGGATGGTCTTACCGGCTCGCCGGTACCAGTGGTGCAACCGTCTTAATAAAGGACGTGTAGTTTGGTTCCCTAAGCTGCTCGGCGAGGCATGCGCATCATTAAAGCTGGGTAGACTGACCTCCAGCGAGTTCAGCTGAACCAAAGGATCAGAAAAACGTTTTTGAGCATCTGATTGTTCAGGCGTGAAAGGAAGTCCCAAGATGACTAGATCACGCTGAAAAAAATGAAAAAAGAGCGCCGGGCTAACGACGCTGAGCAAGTGGCCAAGAATTCCCTCAGGGATAGCTTGGCAAACCAAATTCTGTTGTATATCAAATGCTAGATGATGATTAGAATACTGAACACTCGCACGTGCGAAATGATGATGAACTACGCCCCAATTCCTTGACCAGGATTAGTGGCCATCATCTAGTAGGATTCAGAGACCATACCTCTACCCAATGGGTATGCGGTGAGGTTTCTGCTCAGGTGGATTCTTTGGAAATGTCACAGTGAGAAGGCCATTCTCCATCCAGGCCTTGATATCCCCAGGCTACAAAGTTAGTGGATTGCTGAACTTTAGATTTGAGATCTCGTAAGCTTAAATTCGACATACTTTCGTTCCAAGGGGGGTCCTCACTGTTCGAGAAAATTTACCACGCGGGAGCTCACGAGTGGTATATGCACGACGTTCCTCTCCTTCAGGTTGCGGCTGGCACGCAATTTCGCCTGAGACGGTCAAATTATTATGCAAGAAGTCGATCGTGATATCCCCGGGCTTCAAGCCGGGCAATTCGAACGTGGCTGTCACCACCGAATCCCATTCATACTGGTCCATCCTACATCAGTGGAATGAAGCGGCATGAATGCAGGACCAAGAGACTAAGCTACCTTGGGGTAAATCTTCTTTTGAGCCCTGCCTCCGACGAAGTCTCATCGGCGAAGATATCCATCTCTGAGTCCATGTCACGGGCACGTTTCCGAGGGAGCACCGTTTTTCTCATCGTACGTCAACTACAGACCAAGTATCTCCAGCTCCGCAGTAGCAGGTTTGCTCGAGTCAGCGCGCCTATAAGTGGGTGGAGTCGCAGAGACTATCATACTCAATGGCCCCGAATGGGTTCCCCGTGAGAACCTAATGGCAGCCGTGACTATTACATATACGAACCAGGAAAAATTGTGCGGGCAAGGCAGAGTTACATCTGTTGTCAATAACACAGCTGCCGACTGACGAGATGGATGCCAACTTGAATGTTCGAACTACAATCGTGCGAGCAAACCAACATCGAGCATGAGTTTGAGTACCTTTGAGTCGTCATCGTCTTATCACAGTATTCTGTATGTGACATACAAGTCCAGTTAGAATCCTCGAAGGAAATGGGGAGTATCGAAGACCCCTCGAACACGTTAAGTTAATAGATTCACTAGTCATAACTGTAATACGAGTCCCATCTGAAAGAAAAGAAAATAGGAATGGAATATTACATGGAGGAGAAAACAATCCTTCGCGCTGGAAGCGCATACGGGCCATTAACGAGGCACCGAAAAGACACGCGGACGGAAAGACGAGCGAATATGTCCGTACGATCCGCCAATCTACACTCCCACATCTCCACAACCTCTTGCCTGACGGTGCTTAAAACCGTCCACCCATTCCGGCAGGCCGTGATCCAGACCTGACGAGCCTCACACTCGCATACTCCTGTTCCTCCGTCGGGGACCGGTGATCCCACAAACTCTGCCGTTCCTCTGGATCATCGACGCCCTTCGGGTATCGCCGTGACCTCGATGTCGAACTGCTCCTCCGACTCCCGTGCGTCCGACCCGGCTCGGCGCTCGGGCCCCCACCCGTACCCGAACCAACATTTGTATCGATACCCACGCCAGCGCCCGCGCTGATGTCGGTGTTCGGGGTCGGACGCTCGCCAAAAGGCACTGTCGCAGAGATCGGCGTCGCATACACCGTGTGCTCGCTCCCTGAGCTCTCGACTGACGGCGCATACCCCGCGCGCTCTCCCGAATCGACAAACGACGCGCTCTCGTTCTCCGGCACACCATTCGGCGAGGGAAACGCGGACGTCGAGGGCGTCGAGGGCGTCTTGAACGGGTCGTGTGCGTGTAGGTTGTACGTGGACACGGTCGGTGCGAGGGGTTCGTCGTTGCCGCGTCGTGGGATGACAAGAGATTGGGTATTAAAACCCATATTTGAGGGCGTTTGGGGGACGCTGCGATCGCCCCCTCCGTTTGTGCCTCCCCCAGCCGGCCCTGGGGGTGGGGGAAGTGTCGGTATAGAGCCAGCCGCCGCCGCCGCCGAGGCTGGTGTAGGGGGGTAGAGGAACGACGGCGGGGCTTTAGTATCAAGGTTGGTGGGGATGGACGTCGAGCGGAGCGCGTGGACAGCTCGCGTATCACGATCCCCCGTGGGCGCATACGAATGCACGACGTCCTGTGCCCCAAACTTAATCGTCGTCCGGCGCGGGCTCTGGGTCGAGGACGTCGTAATCTCCGAGTCGCGGTCCATCGAATCACCGCGCATCGAATGCGGCATGGGTGCATCGTACAATGCGTGCCGCGTGAGCCCATCGTAAGTATGGTCGGTGTGCTGGAGGGACGAGAACGGGAGCCCATCGACGTTCCCGACCATGCCCCCGCCGACGCCCATCCCACGTGGTACACGTGCAGACCCAGTAGACCGGCTAGATTGGCTGAGTCGTTGAGCACTCCGTGCGCGCATGAGGCTTCCGATGGTACTGAATGACCCGCGGAGGGCATCCATCCCAGGTTCTTGTATGAACTCTTTTTCTTCGTCATCGGGATCGAGGTCAATCGTTGCGGGCTGGTCTGTGTGGGAACGCGCGGCTTGAAGGAGCATTGTGGACCGTCGGTCGAGTGATGTGAGTTTGGCCGGATCGATCTTGGACATTTGAAGGATCGTGATGCCAACACAGATTGTCAGGAACGCGAGCACCAAGGTAATAATTTGGGATGCGGGGGCAGCGAGGCCCTTGAAGAGCACCTGGATCGGGACCGTGAGGTTTTCCATAAACGAGGCACTTGAAGACGTACGATCGTCGTGACCATTGAGCAAAATGAAACTACAAGGGATGAGCATCGTCGTGAATATGGGGCGATGGTGACCTACATAAGACGTAGTACGTGGGGGTTACTTGTCAAAAGCACATCAGAGCTCGGGAATGGGTACTGTCAACATGAAACATACCCATAGCTGTGTGGGTGAGGCCGTGAGTGAGCATGTGGGCATCGGAAAGGCTGTGGATGCGTACCTGTATTGAATAGCGCAAGGGCAACATTCAAGTAATATACTTCTGTCACTACGCAACGTCAAGGCTCGCACGCATTTGCAAGACAGAGCTACCCACGTAATGTCACGACTACGAAACCCAACAAGAAAAATATGAACCAGTTATGAAACTACACGTGGCATGAGTGTAACATCATGATGTGATTGTTGATCATCCTTGCCTGGTTATCACCCATCACGCTCGTGACGATAGCAGCTCCAAGGCCGGTGGTGACGCTGACGCTGATACCACCAATGGTACTGCAAACTGTGATGTACCAGATCATGTTGTTCTTTCCATACCTGACGGGAAACGGGGTGAGCGAGGGAGGTAAAAAGGATGAATGACGGACTTTGGACCGAAATAGAATATAATGCTCAGTGCAATGGCGATAAGCACACTGATGTAGGCGAGAAAGCTAGGTGCGAAGAACATGGTTTTAAATGCGGATATCTGGGAAGGTGTTTGCTCTTGGGGGCCTGGCAACGAGATCAGGGAGGTGGGGAATGACGAATTCCAAGGACGTGCCATTGAGAGCGATGATAACGGAACCGATCTGAATGGAAGAGTGAGGGGTGATGAAGGACGGAACTGGAAAGGCGTACAATACAAAGAGAGCACCCGAGCCAGCCGAAGAATGTGAGCTTCTCGTTGAGGAAAATGGAGGATAGCATGGCACTAATTACAACAGAGAGGGCGCCCATGGGTGTCTTGAAGGATGAGTTGGTCGAGATTGAGATTGGGTCGGACGGGCCACCTACCACAACAAGTGCCTCTACAAAAGCATATGCTACGACGAGTTAGACGGCGCGGGAAGGATGCATGGGTGAACGGACCGGTAAAATTACAGAGTTCCCCAAGAATCATCACTGGAAAGGGTAAACTGAGAATGCATATTCACGTTACGTCCGAGGGTAGATACACGTACTTATCATGCCGGTCCACCATAGCGGCTGTCGGACATGAGGAAGTTGGATATATGCGCATAGAATGAAGAGACACGGACCGATTTGAGGTATGCGACGCCTTCGCCTGCAGCGTGCCCGGCCTGCGAGCGCAAGAGGCCCTTTTTTTTGAACACGAAGCTGGACCCTATGAGGAAACCACTGGTCACGGCGAGGATGATACCGACGACCTGAGCTGGGTGAGTTTGTGGACGTAGGCGGGTGTAGAATGGGCACCTTGAGGCTCGAAGGCAGTTGTATCGTCGTGCTCGAGGACGACGTAGACGACGCCGCCCTCGCTGCGAGTCTGAGTGGAGTGGGATGCATGGTGGGTATGAGCGCAGTCACGGGTTTTGGTATCTGCCCAGGTTATTTCTCTATTTAGAAGGTGGCACAAAATAGCGGGCGAGCGAGCAACTCGTCAGCGTTAATCATGTCTTTCTCTGACGACGACGACGGCGGCGGCGGCGGCGGGTACCGCGACGAGTTCACGTTCGTATGGGACGATGACCTCAAGACGATGCCAACGCGACCACTTCAAGTTTATCCGGACGGACACTCGCTGAGCGCCGTGGCAGAACACAACGACCCGGATATCGCACCGTGGCCTGAACCGGTGGGTAACGCACCTCCTTCTCGCTCGCTCGTACTCACGCCTCGCTCTCAGCCCCAAAAGCGAGCGACGCCTTTTCCCTACAAACCTTTTCGTCCCTCCACCGCTTCCACCGCCTCCTTGCGTTCGCGGCCAAGCGACTCTCATTCTATCGCGGGCGACACGTCCGTCTCTTCCGTGTCCGATATGTCTATCGCAGAGTCCCGCAGGGGAAAAGGTTCGCTCAGCTTTCTGAGCGATATGATCATGAAAAAACGCTCTCGCTCAAAGCTCGCCTCCTCCGAATCAATCAATGACGGCGTCTCTTCATTCACTTTCACCCCCAATCCCTCTCAGCTCTCCGTCAGCACATACATGACTCCCGTACCCCACGATCCCTCGCCGGATCCCATGACCCTACTCCCCCCAACACCAAGGAAGGACAAGGACAGATCCCGAAAGAGACGTCTCAACAAACGCCCGCCCCACCCTGCCAAAGACGAGGCCCTCCTCACCATCAACACCGATTTCAGTCATATCCAGGACATTATCGACATGGGCGCCACTTCGAGCTTGTTTGGCTCTCGTCCCAGCGCTTCGAGTGGTTTCGAATCATCCACTCCAGGCTTGTCCGCTTTCACTCCTCCTTCCCCGTCTGCGTCATTTTTCACTAATCCTTTCCATCCCTCCGCCATCCCCTTGAAGCGTCGACATCGACACGACCACAAGATATCACCAAAGACCATCATGGATCCATACAACCCTGATCCAGACGGCAGTCAGTTAACTGAGCACGAATGGACTGCACCAGAAAGTTGGGCGATCGAACAGGTGGACGGAGATGCTGCCCGGGACGGCGCAAGCTCATGTTCAGAAGAAAGTATTATCGCCAGCAGTTCACGAACGCCGGAGGATTCGTCAACCGCCACAGATATTACGACCAGGAAACGCATGCGCAGAAAAACGCATCATTCCCACAGAACGACATCGTCTGCCAGTTCTGCCAAATTTGTTCTTGTGCGCATATATCGTGCCAACGGCTCATATCACGTCGCACAAATTCCCCCGCATGCAACCGTCGCCGATCTCATCCCTTCGCTCAATGCCAAGGTACTGCGTGATCCCGAACGGGAGTCCCACAAATTATATCTCAAGGAACGCGGAAGAGGTATGTATAGGCACCTTTGTTCCGTTGTCTCGTTTCATCTTCCTACCAGAACGAGTACTGGCGCCAACAGAGCGGCCTGCCACGATCACGCGCCGCCGTCTGGAACAAGCAGGATACGACCAACTCGACAGCCTCGACTATCTCGCGGCTGAAGACATGACATTCCTTCTCAAGTTTGTGTACAAAAGTCAGGTTCTTGGCCCAGCGGTACGTCCCGTCACCGTCATTCCGCATCCAAGTCTGATCTTCCCCAGGCCGAGGATTTGAAGCTTGACAACTTTGAGCTCGTAGATCTCACAGGGTGCGGTCTGCCGACCATCCCCGTCATCGTTCATAAAAATGCGGCGTTTATCGTATGCCTCAATCTTTCGCGAAATCCTATGGTGGAGATCCCTCGCGACTTTATCGAATCTTGCACCATTTTACGCGAGCTCCGGCTCTCCAGTATGGCGATGAAGAAAGTCCCTCAAAGCGTTCGATATTCGAAAACCCTGCATCGCCTCGACTTGTCGTGTAACCGCATAGTGGATCTTGACGACGCTGGGTTGGACCGCATATCCGAATTGAGCATCCTCAAGTTGCAAAATAATCGCATGGAACAACTCCCCTGGTACTTCCCTCGACTACGGATGCTTAAAACGCTGAACATATCCAATAACAAACTGAGCCATCTCCCTGCTGTTATCTGCGAGATGCCCGCTCTTCTTGACCTCGACATATCTTTCAATATGATTACCGAACTTCCGGAGGACATCGGCCGGTTGACTGCGCTCCAGCAACTTATTTTCGTGGGGAATCAGGTATACAAACTTCCGGAACAGTGCAGCCGGCTTGGTAGCCTCCGACTCCTCGACTGTCGACGAAATAATATCGCCGACCTTTCTCCCGCCTACACAATCCCTGAACTGGTGACATTGTTAGCGGATCACAATCTGATGCATGCGCTCGACCTCTCTCACGGACCATATAGTACGACTACCCTCGACGTTTCTTTTAATGACATCACTCTTCTCAAACTCGCCCCCTCTGGCCAAACCCCTTTCGCTCTCACCTCCCTCGACGTCTCCCACACGAAGCTCTCTTCCCTCGACGACTTTGCGCTGTCACATCTTTCGGCACTTCAACACCTGAAACTAGACCACAATTTATTCCGAGCTTTACCCGAGTCACTTGGGGATCTCAGTCACCTGATCACGCTCTCGTGTTCTGACAACCATCTAGACGCCCTCCCCGAAAGCATCGGTTTGCTCCGACGGCTCGAAACTCTTGACGCGCACAATAATAGTCTTAGACAGCTACCCGCCACCCTTTGGAATTGCTCCTCGCTCGTCTTGATCAATGTCACGTCTAACCTGATCGATACGTGGGACAGTCCACCGGACACGTCACTCACCACTCCGACTCCTTCTGGTACATCCCTCGAAGTTCCACTGACTCCGCCGGGTTCGCGTTCGCTTCTCCATGTCACGCGGAAGGCGTCGAGCGCGACCGTACGAACATCAACCGGCCGAGCGTCTCCTCCGCTTGCGTATTCGCTCGAGAAGTTGTACGTGGGCGAGAACAGACTCACAGACGACTGCCTTCCGCCGTTTACTATCCTAAAAGAACTTCGCGTCCTCAACCTCTCCTTTAACGAAATTCAAGAGCTCCCGTCCTCTTTTCTCCGCAACCTTACCAAACTCGAGGAGCTCTACCTAAGTGGCAACCAACTGACAAGCATTCCAACCGAAGATTTGCCCAGACTGACGAGGCTGAGTGTCTTGTTCCTCAACGGGAACAAGTTGCAGACGCTCCCACACGAGCTCGACAAAGTACAGAGTTTGACGGTGATCGATGTCGGGAGTAACGTGCTGAGGTACAATATCAACAATTGGGAGTTTGATTGGAATTGGTGCATTTTAGCGCTTTTTCGCACCGTCCGGTAGCTGATGCGCTCGTGTGACAGGAATTTCAATCGCAACCTCAAGTACCTTAATCTGTCGGGGAACAAGAGGCTTGAGATCAAGCCTGACCCCGCAGGTGCGGGGAATCTCTCTGTAGGTACGAAGAAAGACTGTAGTCCCCTCGCTGAATTTTCTGGCTTGTCCTCGTTGCGCGTCCTCGGTCTCATGGATGTCACCACTGCCTCGTTGCCCAATATCCCCGAGGAAACTGAAGGCCGGCGCGTCCGAACCTCGCTCTCTGAAGTGAACAAGATGTCGTACGGGATCGCGGATAACATTGGGAGCACCGGCTACCTCACCATGTTCGACCTCGCTCAACCCGAGTTCCGGGGACACCAAGACGAGGCTGTGTTTGCCATGTTTGGACGATCGGACGCGTCGCTCACCAATAACCATCTGTCCAAATACCTCCACGACAGTTTCCTGCCCCAGTTTTGCACGCAACTGAGTCAGATTGACCAGTCAAAGTGCGAGACGGTACATGATGCGCTGCGTCGGACGTTCCTGAGGCTCAACAAGCAACTGCACGACACACTCTACGCTGGGAACACAACGAGTCGGAAGATGTCCCAGGTGAGCGCGTCGACGATAGCCACGGGCACGTTCGAGAGTTCGTACCGCGCTGGGGCGTCTGGCATTGTCCTCTACTTTGCCAGCAAGACCATGTACGTGGCGAACGCGGGCGACGCCCTCGCGGTGATCTCGGTGCAGGGCTCTGCCGAGCTGTTCTCGAGGAAGCACGATCCGTTCGACCGCCGCGAAACGGAACGTATACGCGCGGCCGAGGGGTGGATCTCGCCCAAGGGTCTCATCCATGAGGAGATCGATACCTCGCGCTCGTTTGGCTATTTTTACCACTTCCCCGTGGTCAATGCGCGGCCCTACGTGGAGTCGCGGCAGTTGACGGAGCAAGACGAGTTCGTCATCATTGGGAACCGGGGGCTATGGGACTACATCTCGTATCAAACGGCGGTGGACATTGCGCGGTCGGAAATTTCTGACCCGATGATCGCAGCGCAAAAGCTGCGGGATTTCGCAATCAGTTATGGGTCGGACGGCAGTACGATGATCATGGTCATTTGTATCGCGGATTTGTTCCGCCCGAGGAAGCACCCGATGGCTGACTCATCGATGGACGTGGACGTGTTCAGCACGTCGCTGAGCTCGTCCAAGAAGCGAGTGGGCAAGAAGGTGGATATCCAGGACCGCACGATTGCCAGGTTGGACTATGAGGTGTCACCGCCGATAGGACACCTATGCCTTGTCTTCACGGACATCCGGAATTCAACCCAGTTGTGGGAGACGAACGGGGCCATGCCGTTCGCGATGCGCCTGCACAATGATTTGCTGCGTCGGCAGCTACGTATATGTGGTGGGTATGTCGTCAAGACGGAAGGGGACGCATTCATGTGTTCCTTCCCGACCACACTGGCCGCGTTGTGGTGGGCGATGACGGTTCAGGTTCAGCTGATGCACGAGGCATGGCCGCGGGAGATTCTAGAGTGCGAGGAGGGCAAAGAGGTGTGGGATGCACAGGGCAACCTGATCACACGTGGGCTTTCTGTACGAATGGGCATCCACTGCGGGACGCCCGTCTGCGAGCCCGACCCGATCACTGACCGGATGGATTATTTCGGCCCGATGGTCATTCGCGCCTCGCGGATCACTGGGAACGCTGGTGGAGGACAAATCATGTGCAGCGCGGATGTCGTCCGAGAGATCAACGCGCGCGTTACCGAAACGGGGCCTGACACCGAATACTCAGAGTTCCAGCCCGCTCAAGCGATCGAGGCGATCCGACGGATGAACATTAAAGTGATTCCCGTGGGAGAGATCAAGCTCAAGGGTCTTGAGATCCCTGAGATGGTGTCATTGATCTATCCAGGGTCTGTCGCAGCACGGCAGGATATAGACCTGACGGGAGGAGAGGCTAAGCCCAAGGGTCCCGAAATCCTCGACATGGCGTCGCTGGGCCATCGGGGGTCTGTCGCAGCACCGCAGGATATAGAGGCGACGGGAGGTTCGGCGAGAACCCCGGTGCTGCCGCTCGCCAAGATGCGATGCAGTGTCGCGCAGGTGAGAGACTTGGCGGCGCTTTGTCTCCGCTGCGAAGCGCTCGCGAGCGGGCGCGTCTTTCGTCCGTATCCGGACCGCAAGGATAGCGTTTCGCTGTCACCACAGTCGCTGTCCCAGTCCCAGTCGTCGCAGTTATCCATCTCACCACCGCCGGGGTCGGAGCTCTTGGAAGAGTTCGAGTTCGATCCGCGATACATGTACGGCGACCCTGATCAACTGCTTCCGCCAATGAGCGATAGCATGGGCGAGCGGGAGATTATGATGATACTGGATTCGCTGTTGACGCGGCTCGAAAATGCGGCGTCGACGATGACGATCAGGACGGTGGCGGAGCGTCTGGGGGCGAGGCAGATGCGGGATGGGTTGGACGAACGGACGTTGACCTTGATGTCATCGTTGGGGATTCGGTGATTGTGAGCCTATATTATTCGTTCTTGCTGATTTTTCTTTCCTTTTGTCGGTTTCTGGGTTCTTTTTCGTTGCCGTCTGTTGTCTGTGCTGTTGTGTCATGGTTGTCTCTCTGCTCTCCAATGGACCTCCCTTATCACTTGGACCTTTTTCTTTTCATTTATCTGCCTTTACATTCTCTCTTTGTGATGTTATGTGTAATTGGTGTGACTGGGGTTCTGCCATACTATTTTTTTTTCTTTTTTTCTTTGTAATTGTTTTCCGATGAGTACGTCTAGAATACTACACGATGCGGGAACGAGCAGAATGTTCCCAGATTGCAGCACTGCCCAAAATGGTCGAAGGTGGTGATATCATCATCTGCCAGACTTTGTCATGAAAGGCTAGCATCCTGTCAATGCTTATGTTCAACCCTGACGGGTTCAGTTGTTATTGGGTATCTTGAACAATTGCATGACAACATTCCCTCCTGTTTAAGGCATGTTGGAATATGGCAAGCGTGCGCGCAGCCACTCGTCGGCCCCGTTCGCCCGTCCGCCTCCATTCTCCGTGCGCAGGGTCCCGCCGACCCCTACACCACCATTTCTCGGACCTCAGTACCTACATTCGTACCTACTCGCTAGTACCTCGCTAGTACTTTCTTTTGTCTCGACCCTTCATTCCCTGTGTAACCTTTTACAGTCGAGTACTTATACCTACAAGTATATAGCCAGCCGTCCGATGACTGCTACCTCAGTCCGTTTACCGCACGCGACTGAGGTGAGCTAGTCCTTCATTACATCTAACCATATGCTTACCTCGTACATAGATCTATCTAGGTATTTACTAATATAGTCCGTTTACCGCACGCGACTGAGATCTATCTAGCCGCGCGCTCCGCCCTCCGTTGCTCGATTTCTCACATTGCAGTGTGGAGTAACACCTCCAGCAGGACAACAGGGCAGGCGACGCTCGATCTGACTCCATTGAGCGTTCGAAATAAAAGACCGTGCATCATGATCGGGCCGTACTCAGTAGTAATCGCAACACTAAGCAGCCTCCAGCTGTCCGAACCGTCCGTTTCTCCTCTCAAAACCCTCTGAGTCTCCGCGAGTCTATGGTGAGTCCCATCAACCGGTAAGTGAAAGAAATGCACGAGCCTTGTAGTATAGCATCATCTCTGTGAGGATTCCAACAGATACGTCCCTGGGTATACCTAACTAATAATGACAAGGACCCGGGATTCCGAACGGCGGCTTATGGCGAGACGATGTTCACCGCGCCTTCTTACGAAACGTCACATGGCCAACCGACATCCTCCACGCCATCCAAATGTCTGTCAATTCCATCGTGATTGCTACGCACGAATGTACACAGGGACACGCAAATAACAATAACTGAGTCGTCGAGTCAGTGGATGGGGATATTGAGCGGGAGGACAATCCACACTTCAGAACTCAAGAATAGGTATTCAGAGCGCTCATCCAAGGCTGCCGTGTCCTTTCTTCCAGTTCTGGTACTGTTTCAGTTGGTCGGCGGTGCGTCCCGCCTTCCGGGGAAACCAGCTTGCGTTTCATCCTTGTCCCATTAAATTCCGATCTCACGGACCCAATCAAAATGATCCCCGGTCCCGTTTCAAGTCCATCGGAAACACAGACTAGTTCTTATGCCGTTCACTGCTCCATACGATGCGCTGATCGGAGTGAGCCCCGCGGACGGTTTTTGTATCCCCGCAACGTTGTGCCTGACACATTCGAAGGTGCACGTTATCATTCATGGCAACCCGTATCCGTATCCATGTAGCGTCCAACGGTTCCACAGAGCTTGAGTCGAGCGGTCATGAGCGAGGGTCGTAGACAAAGGATAAGAAACGGAGGCGGTCCGAACTCTAGGCCGGGTTGTATTGAGAGGTCGAGAAGTGGTTACGAGCGTACGAAAGGGCTCAAAGCGCTGTAATTCGATGACTAAGTCGGGGTCATTTGTGCCAGCTCGGGTCGGCCACGATGTTCACCACATGTTCCCTTCCGTCTTTTCCCGTCTCGTGTCGACTAGCTCCAGTTGGGCCGTGCTTGAGTCGCCGGGAGCTTGTGCTCTCCCCCCACATCTGCCATGGCAGCGTTGTATGCCTCGACCTGGGGCGATCCATCCGCGACCAAGCGCGCCCTTTTCGTTCATGGACTCTCCGCTTCGTCCCTCACCTATCGTCGCATCGCGAGCGAATTCGCGTCTCGAGGCAAGCTACACTTACACGCTTTCAGTGTGGAGCGAGGTCTGATACATACCTTCTCACCTAATAAAGGTTATTTCGTCGTTGCACCCGATCTACTCGGGCATGGCCATGCCAGACGTGGGTCCGACTATACCATTGCCGCGCTTTCCCAGGAGCTCTCCCCTCTCGTAAAAGTTGGGGGCAACGACCACCGCTATGACATCGTCATCGGGCACTCGCTCGGGGGCATCGTCGCTGCTGCGCTCTTTCCCTTCCTCAAGTCCACGCAACTAGTCCACGTCGTCCTCATCGATCCGCCTCTTGAACAGCCACCCGAGTCGGTTGCTTTCATGAGACAATTTCTAGGTCAGGAGCTCAGGAATCCGAAGTCGCCTGAGGTGTTCATACAGGAATGGGCGCACCTGGGGAGGGAGGATGCGATTTTATTGTCTCTGAGCAGACACCTGTGTGATGTCGATGCGGTGGAGGCCATTCTTGACGTACGTTTCTTGGTTGTTCTTGATTGTGGGCATTCACACGGCTGGTCTAGCAAAACCTCCCTTGGTCATTTTCTCACTTGTTGTCGGCACCCCCAGACAACATCAGAGTGACGGTGCTCGCTGCTGACCCATCCAAGGGTGCATGCGTCAAGGAAGAACAGTTAGAGGCATACCCACATGTCTCTGTGAAGACAGCTTGCGGTATCTCCCATCTGATTCCGCTGGAAGCTCCCCAGCTCGTCGTTAAGACAGCCCTCGAAGGTGTCGAATCGCAGCATTAGCCTATGCATGACCAAGTTACTGTGCCCTTGCACCTGAGCATGCAAATTTAAGTGTTGAATATGTATTTATGGGCCTCGAAATATTTTGACTCTTTCCCATCTGCCAAGTATGTAGATGGCTATGCTGTTGCTGTTTAGTGACACGCGAGTGGGACGAACTCTTGGTATTGGGAAGACTCTGCGTGTTTTGACCACTCAAGTATTCACGTTTCATATCTGCAAAAATTGTAATCGGTGGTTCGCTTGGTCAGTACGGGTCCCCCTTACCCAGCCCACCAGATCCCGACTCCTCGCACCAATGACCTCGCCTACCCAATCCACGCTCGGAATCTTCCCTGAGCAATGGTTTGATGGTCGTGACGGCACGTCTTCGGAATTCAGATATCCCAGAGACGGGCGATCCTGTCGTGGGCATTAGTCAGGACTTGAGACGCGCTCGTGGGCAGGGGCGAGATTCCGGCGACGTTACTGCTATGAGGGGTCGGATGGGTTGAACGAGTCTAGGAAGCAGTGGAGATCGTCCAACTGACATCGGAACGTATAGAGGAGAGTGTGGCAGTATAGAGGTAAAGTGAAGCGATTCCTTGGAAGGGCGGGGACGCATGAGTTGCGAACGAAGCGTTAGTTGGGGAAGTAGTCAGGTCCTGGGACTGTCGAATAAGGTAGAGTTTACGAGCAAGAGCATGTTCAATGTTGATGAGCTTCGAGACTTGATGAAGTTTCCTGTCGACTTGGATCACAAATCGAGGGGAATACGTCGGTTTTTGGTGGTACAGTAGATATGCTCATAATGCATATGCTAGTAATGCATAACTCTCATAATGCATCAGCTTTGGGCCGGTCCCATTGTAGGGCCTGCAAAAATTGAGAAAAATTGGATATCAGATAATGCATGGACTAGTAACAATGAATATTCATTATGAGGGAGCTACATAATAGGATTGTACCACTACTAGTACTTGACCATTGTCCTCTGAC
>JBBPLR010000238.1:0-27948 GCA_038089915.1 Sutorius australiensis | reverse complement strand
AGTCTTGGGTGGATCATCGTTACGATCGTCGGGTTTTTAACCGCCGTCATCGCTTTCCTCGTTGTACGGTCAGAACAGTGGTTCTTTGATGCCAAATACGGTTATTGCACAACAGGTTGGTGGAAAGCTATGCGTTTTTGCTGCCCTGGCGTTCAAGATTTGCACTCTTCGATTGGAGCTGGGTGCCTTGAATGGGTGGACTGGTCTAGTGCATTGACGTCTTGGGGGCATCATGGGGACATCGAGTCCGATTACGTGGAGCGTATCAGTTATACCTTCATTGCGGTATGTACCTTCTCACTTGTTGTATATCCAACCGATGGTTGACTTTTATCTGATCAGGTTCTGTGGGCGACGGCGTCATGTGTTCTTACCATATATTTGACCGCGTCGACGTCGTTCACTACTCGCAAAGATTCTGGAGTCTTGTCTTCGCGGTTTGATAATGCGGACGGCAAGCGTTCTGTCTCTCCGGCGAAGCGCAAAACACTCTATTATGTATGTCTGAGAGTCCGCTGAATAAGCCAAACAATCTTATTATTTGACAAAGGCAGCAGGCAGTGGTATACCAGAGATCAAGACGATTCTTTCAGGTCCTTATTTTTCCAGTGCATCAACTCTATTTTTACGTCACGCGCAGGCTTTGTAATCCACGGATATCTTGGTGGTCGTACGCTGTTTACAAAGTCGCTTGGTTTAGCGCTCTCAGTTGGCTCTGGCCTATCGCTTGGTTGGTACCATGTCGTAGTTTATTGACGTCTCTTTTTGACGTGCTTTCAGGGAAGGAAGGGCCTTTTGTTCACATTGCGAGCTGCATCGGCAACATTATCAGCCGAGTTCACCGCAAGTACGAAAACAATGAAGGTCCGTCTTCTCTTTTCAGCCACAAGTCGCGTCAGCAACAGCAACTCAATTTATGTAGCGAAACGGCGTGAAATCCTCAGCGCAGCTTGTGCGGCTGGAGTCGCGGTCGCCTTCGGAGCACCCATTGGAGGCACGTTGTTCAGTTTGGAAGAGGTCTCGTATTACTTTCCTCCAAAGGTGCGACTTCGTTGCGACTAGTTGCCGCTACTGGCTGACATGTCACTACATTCAGGTGATGTGGCGAAGGTATGGTTGTTCGTTTTCAGTAAAACGTGTTACGACGTACCCTTTATTAGCTTTTTCTGTGCGATGATAGCAGCCATCACCTTGAGGTTCCTTGATCCCTTTGGAACCGGAAAGCTTGTACTTTTTCAAGTTACCTACGACAAGGTATATTTCTACAACCCGTTTCAGATACCTTTCTCTGACCCCTGTAGGATTGGCATGCATACGAGCTCATTTTCTTCGTGCTTTTGGGTGCTTTCGGGGTATGCCCTCTTATTCCTCACCGAGCTATTATGAACCCTCGTCCAGGGAATATATGGTGCATATTTCTCCAAGCTCAACTACCTGTGGAGTCGTGATGTTCGCAGTAGCACCTGGTTAAAAGCACATCCCATCCTAGAAGTCGTTCTTGTAAGTCGAAAAATGAACCCTTCCAGTGACTACTGACAATATTAGGTTACCCTTGTCACTGCGATATTTTGTTTTCTGAACCCTTACACCCGCATGGGAGGGACAGAGCTCGTCTACATCCTTTTTTCTGAGTGTCACACGGACAGCACGAACAATCGTTGGGGTCTCTGCGTCCCAGACCCACGAGATTTGCAACAAGTCTGGCTTGTCGTTCGAGTCATTTTAGTAGCCATGTTCATGAAAGGCGCACTAACGGTCATTACCTTTGGCATCAAACTCCCAGCAGGTATCTTCATTCCGACACTTGGTGTCGGTGCCTGTGCTGGACGCATTCTCGGTATCGCTGTTCGACATCTACAGTGGCGTTATCCGGATAGTCCTGTGTTTTCCGTCTGTAATGGCGACAAGGACTGCGTGGCACCTGGGCTCTACGCCATGGTTGGTGCTGCCGCTGCATTATCTGGTGTCACGGTCCGCATCTCAGCACGTCTAGCGTCCCTTGCGTGTAACTGACAAAGATCGCGTTCGATAGCGTACAACAGTCTCACTCGCAGTGATCATGTTTGAGTTGACTGATACCCTGACATATGTTGTCCCAGTCATGCTCTCTGTCCTTGTAGCCAAGACTGTTGCCGATGCACTGGAACCGAAAGGAATTTATGATTTGGTCATCGAGTCAGCCATCCACAGTGTTGATCACATCGATACTCAATATCCTTTCTTAGATTGTCGCAACTCCCCTATCTGGATGCCAAACACGAGTACCTTTGGTCCCACTTTTCGATCAGCGATGTTGTACGTCACTCTACCCATGTCCAAGAGAACCCTGGCTCACAAATACACCAGACAGATCGTGATGTGGACGTCATTCGAATTGATTCTCGCAGTACCGTTGAAAGCCTTCGAGATCAGTTGCAGGCGCTCCTTGATGCTGGTCAGGATGACGGAGGTTTTCCTATCTTGCGTCCCAGCGGAGACGGCAATAAAACGCGCATGGTGGGGTACATCGGCGCAAGCGAACTGGAGCATGGGCTATGTCCGTCATTCTTCATGCCGTCTCAACGTTTGCTGAAGAGACCCCTTGACAGCGATCGTCGCAGAGGATGCCGACGAGGAGATCAGCTTTCATTCCAAGGACCGGGACGTTACGTCCTCGTGGATAGAGAGTAGCATCGTGGAAGTGGACGACTTGTTCGACTTTAGTGTGTACATGGACGAGGTCCGCCGGTTTTCGTCGTGGTGCTGCAAAGATGAACCTGATGTATTCTTATAGGCTCCGCTCACCATTCAATCTCACGCACCGTTGGAACTGCTTCATCGATTTTTCGTCAAGTTGGGGGCTCGCTATGTCGTTGTCACTGATACCGATGGAAATTGTGAGCGAATTTATTCCGAGCGGTGGAGTACAGTCCGACGAACCCTTACTTGGCAGACGAGGGCGTGATCGACAAGAAGACGTGGCTCGCGTTCTTGAGTGGACTCGAGGAAAAGTAACCTCAAGTAGATGCCATCCACACAAGTCTGCAAACGGAGTACATGAACATAAATACGGTTTTATAGTGCACCCGTACCCTCTGCCTACAATTAATAGTATCATATACCCCAAGGGAACGATCTTATGTTAGCTATAGACACGGCCGTGTTTGATCATGTTGCAAACGAAAGTCACCACCAAACACAGGCACTAACTTACAATTGCAACCCCATGGCCTCCCAAACACACCGAAGCGTTTCTGGTGGTCGTTCAGATCCGTATCAACTTGAACGGTTAGCTGAAGAGCTTGCAGCACGCGAGCTCTCGAAAACATCTCCTGGTCGATCTTCTGGCAATGAGCACCTGACGCCACGACCTGACTTGCCAATACACGTCCCCTTGTCCCACGACAACGAGTTCTTAGCAGCTGAGACATTCAACGTTGAGAAATTTCTACTTTCTCGCTCGTACACATCACTTCCGGAGCTGCGAACGGAACTCAGGGAATATTTGTCCTCCCTGAAGGAGGAGTTGGTCCTTTTGATCAATGACGACTACGAAGATTTCATCAGCCTGAGCACAGACTTGCGAGGGGAAGGTGCGAGGATGGCTAGACTTAAAGCACCTCTGAATAGTCTCAGAGAACAAATACAGGTCTGTGGATTGCAGCGCACTCGCAATATAAACTAACATCAGCAGGTTTCTCGGCAAAGTCTTCGAAATGTTCAGGGTGCCATCCAGGCCAAACTGGATGCGAGGTCACAACTGCGCGATGAAAAGGTTCTATACTCATTCTTCCCTGCACGGACGCGCAACACGATAACAATAATCACTTCCAGGCATTGCTTCACCATCTCCTCAAGATATCCGAGTCTATCACGCGCCTCGAGTCTCTTTTGCTGATTTCGAAACCAAGTCACGCGGAGATCCCTCCTTACCTTTCCGGAGCAACCGAGGCTAGTTCTGGAAAGTACGTTAATTCTTCAGAACTTGGAACCCCTCTGACCGCTCGCGTAGGACACGGGGTAGCCGGGCCAAACACCTATCCAGAGTTGCAACAGAGTATACCCAACTACTCTATCTTGTCTCCAAGGCACGCGCGGAAAACTGCGCATATGTCGAAGAGATACAATGGGTTCGTCAATGTCCAGTTTGTTGGTAATTCGGCCAAACCGTTACTCTGACAGAGCATCGACCGCATCAGAGATACTTTGACATCCGATCTGGACCACCTGTTTTCGAGCGTACTGATGGGTTTGACTGGGACAGGTGAAGGAAAGACCTCAGAACTTGAGAAGGCCAAGCTGGTCGCTGATCTGACCGAGTGTTTGTGTGTTTATGATACCTTGTGCCTATGGAGGACCGCAGAAGATATAGTCAAGAAGACTGTGGTCACACCATACATCAAAAAGGTTGGTTGCATTCTGCAGGGCGATGTGCATATCTTAAATCACCGCCCCTAGTCAATACACGCAGATGCATTGACTGTTCCACACTCGCCCATCATACCCCACACTCCTTTGCCGAGCCGTGTGCCCCCCAGCTCTTTTCCGCTTCGAACACCATATACTCCGTATACTGCCTTCCTGTCCCAACAGAATCCGTTCGATTCCAAGGACGTCTCATCTCCGATACCATATCTAGAGGAATCCAACGACTCGCTGGCGAAGTTATTCAATCAAATGCTTCGATTTGTCGACCGAGATTTACGTCGAATTATGCAGATAGCGGAGCAGGTATCTGTCAGGAGCGATCCAGCTCGAATGGGTGTGATACCAGCTGCTGCCTTGCCAAGTAGTGTGGAAGTCACGGCGAACTCCAGTGGATTTGATATAATGGCGAATGTCATCTGGCCCGAATTTGGACAGGCTATTATGGATGATTTGGGGTCCGTGGTCTTTGCTGCGGGGAAGCCGGATGAGTTTCTAAAGGTGGTCTACCATCTCATGGATTACGGTAATTTCACTCAAACGTCGACCTGTAGCGTCATGCGACAACACAGGCATTTATCCATGCGCTCGAATTCATAGCACCGTCTACAAAGTCAGTTCAAGCGATGAGGTCCCATCCAGTCTTTACAACCTTCAACAAACGTTGGCAGTTGCCAATTTACTTCCAACTACGTTGGAAGGATATCGTCGGCAAAGTAGAAGAGAGCCTAAGCACCACGGTCATCAGTCTGAGTTTCGTCAACCTTGGTAAGTGAGTTTTTGAGTCTTACTATTCAATATTGAATCGTACGTGCAAGGACGTTCTTCGTTCTTGATGCCTCAGGCAGAGGGCGTGTGGGCTGCTATTGGTTCATGTTGGAGCGCAGAAATCTTCATCCCAGACTTGGCGCATCGTTTCTGGAGATTGACCCTACAGGTGAGAGATATTCAGCATCGCCCATCAGACACCCGCCGAAATCCTCTCCAGCTTCTCAGCAGATATAAAATTTGGCTCGAAACTGCACTTCCGCAAACCGAGGTCTCAGTACAAGCCACGTCTCCGACAGACAAGGTTGTTGGCTTCGTTCTAGACGAAATTCGATTTACAGACTTGTTGGGTTTATATTATAGAGTCGTTCGTCAACTCCGCAAGTACCACCCGAGGCTATCCCGGAGAACAACGCCGTGGACGACCTTCTGAAGCAATACGCTATCATCCTTGTTGACATCAAGGCAATGATTCAGCAAGTCTTGACACTCTTCGGGGAGGAAATCAGCTTAGCCCTCCCTGAGCTCGCTGCATCTCAAGATGCCTACATCGATCCAGAAGGTGGGGGTCCCCCAGTATTGGTGCTCTCTGGACGGAATTGAACTTGGGCTTTTGAAGATGCACTCAAAGAACAGTTAGACTCGTTGAGCTCTATAGCTGAACAAGTGACAAAGCATATCACCCAGTTGCTGTCCCGACGTGCATGCGATTCTCTTTTACCCGTACGCTCCATACCTTCTCAATTTCGGGCAATGTCTAGCAAGCGGATGCCTACGGAGCCCAGTTATTTCGTGCCCTTGATTCTTCGTCCTGTTAAGTCATTCTTTGGTATCGGAGGTTCAAGCATCGCAGGCGATCGTTTACGAAAAGGTCTACTCAAAGATTCAGCGACGGAGGTATTTGATAGTGTCTGTCAGAAGTGAGTGGCCACGAGGCTCGTGAATAGATATCGTAGCAACTGGGCTACTCGCTGACTCCTCGCAGATACATCCAATACTTGACAGCGATGAGAAAGACGGAGGAATCGTTGCGGCGTCTCAAGAAAGGAAAGAAATCGACTCTGGGTATTTTCAGTGGTACAACCGTCAGCAAGGACGATGACCGCGACGAAGAACGCATCCGAACCCAGATGATTATAGACGTTGGGACATTTGGTGAGGATGGAAAGTCCTTGGGTGTGGACATCGTCTTGGTCGACAGTTACGTGCAACTCTCCCAGATGGTTCAAAGTGAGCTTGCTGATGGTGAGTATCGACCCCGGTTCGCTGTCTCAAAACTTCTGACTGAGAAGTTCAATAGAATCATGAGATTGCAGAGTAATAAAATAAGATACGCAGCCATTAATGCTGACAGGAAGCATGGTATATAGCTGTACGAGTGACAGTTATATTGACGCTTGTCCAATCGGTGCCACCCGATCTTTCATGGGGTAACAGCACCTGATGGCAGTGTGAACAGTGATACTGAACTGACCACCCTCTCATCTTCTCTTTCGTGTACTCTTCCACAGTATCGAAAACATCCCGATTGAGCAGCTTCTGAGAAATGGAGAGCATATCCCCATCGCTGCGATACGATTCCAGCATCCCTGTCAAGATCGCCCTGAATTCTGTGTATGGCGTACCCAGGGTTAAATCTGCGTAGAGTGCGGGATTTACCAGGCGTTTGAACAAGCGGGGAAATGAGACAGCCCGGGTAGAGCTGATCGTCACCAAGGACGCAAAAGTGTTTTGCACGAGTTCCCGTAAGTTTGAAAGGGCCATGGTCTTCAATCGATGACCGCCGGCGCCGTCCGCCAAATGAAGGTTAGAAATGACTTGCACGGAGTGCAACTGGCTGCTAAGCAGCTGGAACCAGATGTCTTCCAGCGGGACTGCAGTCGTAGCTGACACGCTCGAATGCTCCAAACATATGCTCGTGCCTATTTGTCCAATCTCTCTCAGAGCGCTGACCGATCCCTCGACGTTGGTATCGTTCGAGTTCAGTTCGAGAACAGCTCGAGCGACGTTCTGTGTCAACCGCTTTTCAAATGCTTCCGCTTTCGCCAGTGCGTCTCGTGGTTGACCCCGCTGATTTAATGCCCAAAGGACTGCTCCATATGCGTGGTTCTCTTCGCAGATTTGTTCTACCGCGGGCCAATCGAGGTCGCTCCGCATGCGGTCCAGGGTTTCGATGACATGTGACGGCATATAGCGACATTGCAACTGGATGAAGAGTCGACGGAGTGGCTCGCTGATGTGCGGGTGGTCCGGGGGATATAGTAATGTACCACTTTCCCTATCCGGAACATGCGAGTCGATCAAATGAAGGAGATAGTCGTAACGTCCACGATCATCCGTCGGATCCATGGCATTAAGAGCAGTTTCGTGCAGACTGGGAGAAAACTTGTCGATCAAGGTGGCAGTCGATTGCAAGTCGAGTGCAAGCATGTGACCAAGGGCCTCAGAAAGCGCACCCTGAATATCTTGGGGTAAAACACCATCGTTATCTGATTTTGAGAGATCGAGGACTTGCTCCACGCAGGGAAGCAACGATGCAGTTTGCAGACTAGGATCAAGCAAGTAGCTAGACAAAAGCTGAGTCCATTGACGCTCATGTCGACGTCGGTTTTGCAAGATGCGATAAAAGCCTGCATTTTCAAATAGATTTTCTATCTCGGAGGGATTCTGAGGTGTATATGCCGACAAGAGATATTCTGCAGCGAGTTGGCGATCCTCTCGGGTTCCCGGATCCGCGGAAGTGGTGAGGGATACGAGGAGGTTGTAGAGGATGCGAGGGTCGATATCGTCGACGCGTATGTATTGGGGATACTTTGGAATGTTTCGTGCAATGAAAATGTTGATGAAAATTATGGCGGAAAGTTGTAGATCTTGGTGCGATGCGATGTCCAGCAGGATCTTCACGATAGATACCCTACTGATGCTGGAGGCGTCTGTAAGGAACGAGTCCTCGAAGGCGATATCCAAAGAATGAAGGAACGACTCTGCGTCGAAACGGAGCAACAATCGGGAATAAGGGTACGTGGGTTCTGTTCCGTCTCCCGTGAGAACCAGACGACCACCTTTGGGAGGCCATACAGTGGACGTTCCACTGAACAGGAAGTTGTACACATCGTACTTGGCGCGGTCTGCTTCGTCCGGGGGTAAGGGTTCCCCACTTGGATACGTCTGGCCGCTGAGCACGTCGATTAGGTAGGGGAAAATCTTGTACGCATGACGAAGCAACGACGTGGTGCGTTGCACATGTGTTCCATTGGGAACCGACGAACCTCCGGGGAGAGAGGGGGGCTGACGGATAAGAGAGATTAACTCCACTATTGGGGAGACATAATCTTGTAGGGCACGCGTGTACACGTAGATCAGCGCGTCCCAAAGTTGATGCGTTTGACAGAGATGAATGGCCTGGTTAATGTCCAAACACGACGGATCTATATGCCAAATCACTCGTTCGGCCAGGGCTGGTTGGCCAGCATCATCATGAAGCGCGACCAGTCGCTGGGTTATCCGGGGAGGTACAAAATCAATGGTCCCTGCGAGGACAAACGTTTCAAGCTGTTCCAAGTAGATTCGGTTTATTCCAGCGTCTTCGAAATACTGGAACAGATCCTCAAAGAGAAAATCATAGTTATCGAGGGCAATGCAGGAGCGTGCACAGCTCGTGACCAGGCCTTCAAAGAGGGACGTGCGATCGACCCCCCTACCATCCGGACTAGAATGGGTACCATCCGTCATCCTGTCTTCGGAGAATGCGTAACTAGCGGAGGCGGTCATCAATTCGTGTAGCTTTCGCTCAAGGACCGCTTTCTGTTTTTCAGCATCATCCGGTAACCCGTTACGGTTACCCGGCGCTTCTCCGGTATAGTATGAACGCGTGAGCTCGATCGCGCTCAGAAAATCACCTCGCTCGACCAGCGTCAAGATTTTATCAGCCCAGGTGAGCATTGTACCAACTTGAAGTTCTGTGCGACACTGCCCGATATTAATATCACGCTCGAGACCCAATGGAAGTAACAGCTAACCAAAAGGAATATCTTTCCCTTATAAGCTCGAATGCTATGAGCAACATCGCTGAGGGATTCGAAATATGGCACAGACCCGTCGGTCGTGTAAGCAAGGGACGGAGATACTAGCGCTGAAGCATTGAAAGGCACGTGCTCGATGACCTTGGATGTACGAACGTCGTATACGTCGAGTGTGGCCGCCGTAAAGGCAAGTAGTTGCTGTGATGATGGTCAGGTTGAACGCGATGATTCCGAAACTAAGATACGAACATTCACGTTTAACCATTGCAGGGCTAGGACTGTATCGCCCACCATCCAGGCCTCAACGTCTTCAAAGACAAGCGTTCCCATATCCACCTCGCGAGCCTTGCCTGTGCGCGGATTGAGCACTGGTTGCTTCACTGTCGTCTCCGAAACACGTAAAAGGCGAACAGTTCTTCCCCACGAATAAGCTAACATCGGATGCGTCTTGTTGCTAGCATCCTTGAATCCTTGTGGAGCATTAGTACTGGGAAACCAGGCTAACGTGCCTCTCCTTCGTCCCGAAGATGTCAGTTCCGTGTCGTTGGCACGTGCTCGCTTGAGCCACGTCTTGGGAGAGGGCTTCAGACCGACCATTACAAGCTTGTTCACTGTGAGCAGCGCAACAATTTGGTATGCGTCGGTCGGATGAGCGACAGTGCCTAGGGGTAAGGCAGCCATTGCTAACAAGACATTGCGAGGTTTACGGCGACGAAAAGACTGAACGCCCGACGGGCTTAGACCAGACAACGATGTCGCATCTTCGTGGCTAGGTTCTTGAGGATAATTCCCCAAAATACGGATGGTGTCTGATGCTTCTACGAACAGAACCTTGCCCAAGCTATGGTAGAAAGCCAAGCCATGCTCATCAGCTGAAATGATAGCCGTGTGACGACCGGCGACGAAGCTAACGTTGACAATACGAGAACCAGCAAGATGGCCTTCTTGCCGTCCCGATATGACTGCTTGGGCAGATGGTGGTGCAACAATACGTGCCGGCGCCTGCGGATTCTTCAAGTCGAAAATCTGGATATATCCAGAGACATGGCCCGAGACAAGGTACGTGTGATCGTGAGATAGCGCGACCGCAGACGTGGATCCTACTGAGCTGGCTTTCACAGCGTGAGCACATGATTGACGTATAAAGCAAGCAGATAGTAACCTGAAGTATCGTTTCCGTATATGCCCAATAGCGTTTGTTTGAAGTCAAAAGTGAATATGCGACCAGCATCCGTCCCCACACAGATGAGACCGTTGGCAGCCAGAACCGTCGGGGATCCTAGATTTGATGCGCCCAAGACGATGGCAGCTTTCGATGGTCGTTTTCCGTACAGCTGACTGCTCGCATTGTGGAGCATGGTCCATCTAAACACCTCTCTTTCAATCTTGAGATAACTGCTATTGGATGGCCCCGTGCCGACGGCAGGAGTAGAACTTCGGGAAATGTCGGAAACGCGAGAGGGAGTGGAAGCAAAGCCAATTGCGGTCGATATATCAACAGACAAGCTCTGGTTGACTTCACTCTGAGGACTGCTGAAGACATTCGAGCGAAGACGAGATACGCTCGGGAGCAGGAATGGTTGAGGGGGATCGCCTGGCGAGTGGAGCGGAGCGAACGGAGGTTCCGAAGGAGGTGTAACCATGGTGGGCTGGGTGAGAGGGGATTGGGAGAGACTAGCAGAATCGAGGATGATCTCGTCGTGCGCCTGCATACCCTTTAGCCACGTCCCATCAACACGGGGTGGCGAGTGATACTGACCGATGGCTCCCCCGTAACGGCATCACCAAACGTTTCGCTAGGATCATCTTTGAACAGAGAGCGCTCTACCTCGGCTTCCTCGGATACGTCGGAAGTGTCATCTGACCCAAGGACGTCCCTAAGCTGTTCCCGGTAGTTTGTGCCAGTGACTGGCTCGGCGTCCACACCATCGTAGACAAACTCCTCCTCGTCTCCATTCTCTCTATGCTCGTCTTCGTCGCCGTCAAAGAGCTCCTCCATGCGGCTTGAATAGTCACCGCCATGGTCCTCGTCTATGTTACCGGGACTGGGGATGCTCGGGGAAGAAACGCGTGTAGGATCGAGCGCGTTCATATCAAAGGTCAAGGACGCGGACAGGTTTGTTTGTCAGAGGTTGTTGCCAAACATTGCCACGTGTACAAAGTGTGTAAGTACAAGTCACACGTCGATGAAAAAAACAAACAAAAAAAAAGTGATATCATGCACAAATCAACGACCTAAGTCATGATGCTGGTCGCCGTTCTCGTTCTCTACTTTTAACCCCTGGCCCGAATCGTTCCTGGAAATTAATTAGCTCCTCCATCAGCTCCTCCATCATCTTCATCGTCGACTGTTGAGCCACCGCATTAAACGAGGCGAATTTTGCCGGGGCTAATTCACCAGCATGTGAATCACCGACATGGTCTGCGGGTTTGTCAACCATCATGGGTGATCCTCGACCCTCGCGATGTCTCCCTTCCGGGTCACGATCGTCAGGGACGGGTGAAGCCGAGAGGATGTCCCCCGTCACCAAAGTGCTGTTCTTCAACGCCCTCTCCAGGGCCTCCCTCCGACGAACGCGGTCGAGCGCGCCTGCCTGTTCCCTGCCTACCCACTCCACCAGCGCGCGAACGCGCTTATTCATGTCTCCGACGCTCGTGCGCTTGCTCGGCCACTTGACCTTGACCCCCCTCTCCATTGTCCTCTCCAAAGACTCTCTTCCACCAGGTCCAATGGCTAAACTGCGGACTTCGAGCGGGCGTGGCGTGTCCGTTGGGAGCATGTGTTCGAGATGAGCCAGATAGTCTGGCAAGTTCCATGACGTAAAGAGAGGCTGTTGGGAGATTGCATACGCATGGGAATTGCGATATGCACGCGAATTCTCGGCAGAACTGCCTGGCGCCACTCCTGCCCCGGAATGATTTCGTTTGTTCGTGCTGTCCTGAGTGCCACTTCCTGGGGCGTGAGAGGTTGGAAGCGGGCGTTTTGGAGCAGGACCAGCTTTGCCGCGGTTCGCTTGAGTCGATCGCTTACTCGGACCGGTGCCTGGGTTCAACGTCACGTGAACCATTGTATCATCAGATTGGCTCGGACGCATACCTTCCTCACCCTCGACGGAAACGACAGCATCGTGCTGCGCAGGGACGACCTTGCGTGGTCCACCTCGTCGATTGCGTGAATTTGCCGATCTCCCACCAGAGCGTTTCGTAGGAGGCGGGGGTAACTCTTCGGGCACAACACTAGCAACCGCCTCAGGCGCATCTGACGCGCTCGACGCCGATCTGGTGCGCTTCTTGGGGAGACTGCAAAACAGAGTGAGCCATCATCCAAAAATGGAGGTAGGTCAAACGCACGCATCGTCTTCCCCGCGCTTTCGCTTCTTCCGACTATTTGGCTCGTCATCAGCGGCTTCACTTGGACCGCTCGTGCAGCCATTCACGGCGGGCTTGGGGGGATCTGCAGCCGCCGCTTCCGCGGCGGTTGCTTCAATAAGCTCTTTCAAGCTTTCATCGAATGCAGCATCACGACTATTCATCGTATTGCGTCTCTTGGGGGGCTTCAGTAGATGACTGGGAGAATGAGAACGAGAGAGCCGACAAGTCGTGTTGCGTGAGTGAGTTGACGATTCACGGGCCCTCTTCGCTAGCCGCCTAGAGAGGAGTGAAGTTAATGGACTGTCGATATGGCGCTAATAAAGGGACACACTTGAGAAGATCTTGGTGACGCTCTGGCTTGCACTGTTCACAGTAGTAGTCGGCTGCCGCTGCGAGTTGGGCTTCCGAATCGAAGCCCATACAAAGGCCGTGTTGCCAAACGTTGCATATTTCACATTGCACCATGAATTCGCCACCCTCGGCGTCGTCCTCTGTAGGGTAGGTAATGGATGAGGATGCGGGACTAGGAGAGGGGGGTAGGGACGCACCGTTCATACCACATATGCAACGCGTGATACCCTGCTCCTCCGTGTCGTCGTCCTGAGGCTCGGCTGTGCCTGCAGAGGCAGAGGATTGTTTGGAGGGGGCGGGTTCGGTTAGTTGATCCACAGAAGGGTGTTTCTCTTTCTCCTTGCCCTTGCGTTTTGACCTGCCATTGGAGTGGGTGTGGTTGGAGGCGCTTCCATTGGACTGAGTGTTCTTGTTGGGGATGGGGTCGTCGGTATCCTCCTGCTTTGGACGTTTTGTGCGAGGATTTGGGTTGTTGTTTGGTGGGGCGGAGCGAGTCGATGGGTCCTTGGTCCTTGGTGCGGACTCTGGGGCGGGTGAGTCTGGTGACTTGGAGGTGCTGGCGGATGCAGAGGGAGCAGAGCGTCTTCCCGAGCGACGGGTTTCGCGTGGAGAAAGGGGTGGTCCCATCGTCGCTGCCTGAGCCATGGTGAAGAGCAAAAGTCGAAGTCGGGTACGAGCAAGACCGCTCTATATTTATTTAGGGCTGGCAACTCTTACTTTACATCCCGCCTCGTCTTCTTCTCGTCGCCGTTCTCGTCGCCCCCACTGTCCTGCCCGTTCTCGAAATTCCCGCACAGTATCGCATCATCGCAGCTCAACCTCGTCCGTCTCGTCGCGATCAGGCACAGGCGCGGCCTGTCCCGACGGCGGTGGCAGTCGTGCGTGTACAATCGGTCTTTTCCCGACGGACACGGCGCCTCCAGTGCACGCCGGACACGTCAGCGAGCACGTCTTCATCGTCGACGATCCCCGCCGAGACCAGCGCCGTACATCGCATGGACTTATCTTTTGCACGTGACCTAAACGCATCACGCGTACTAGAGCGCGTCCGTGGCCGTCGCGGACGATGAGCACGGTGGTGATCACGTCTCCCATATAGGCACGGATAGGTACAGTCGAGTAGCGTCGCTGTCGTGGTCGTCGTCGGCCATGTCCCCCTTATCCAAATCCGGGAACTCCCGTGCATGGTGATCGAGCAACTCCGAGTCACAATTAATCTTGTCTCCTTGTTCATGGCTCCTACCACGGCCACCCTCGAGTATTCCTCACACGCGCCAGAGCCTCTCGTTTACCCTTCCCTTGCTGCCCACCATCTCCTCGCATCCAATGAGCCCGATTATCTCCGCCTTATCCTCTCCTCAAAAGTTTACGAGATACTCAAGGAGACACCGCTCGTATTCGCCCCAAATCTCAGCACAAAACTAGGGAATCAGATATGGCTTAAACGCGAAGACCTCCAGGAGGTATTCAGTTTCAAGATCCGCGGTGCCTACAACTTCATGGCAAACATCCCCGAAGAAGACAGATGGAAGGGCGTCATCACGTGCAGTGCTGGTTAGTGTGCGTATCCTACATACGCGACCGTCCCTTGCATGTCGTCGTCGGGCTAATCATGTCCGCCCCCCAGGCAACCACGCTCAAGGCGTCGCCCTCTCCGGAACGAGACTTGGCATACCATGTACTATCGTCATGCCAAAGGGGACCCCCTCCATCAAAGTCGCCAATGTCCAACGTCTAGGTGCAAAGGTCGTCCTCCACGGATCCGACTTTGACGAGGCCAAAGCAGAGTGTGCTCGTCTTGCGACCGCACATAGCCTTATCTTCGTCCCCCCTTATGATGACCCTCTGGTCATCGCTGGCCAGGGCACCACTGCCATGGAAATTCTCAAACAAATACCCGATTCTGACAATCTAGACGGTATATTCGGTGCCATCGGTGGTGGTGGCTTGGTTGCTGGGATCGCCGAATACGTCAAACGCATTGGAAACCCCAAAACTAAAATATATGGCGTAGAAACGATCGATGCCGACGCCATGTACCAGAGTTTGAAAAAAGGGCACCGTGTAACGCTCGCCGAAGTCGGCCCGTTCAGCGACGGCACGGCTGTCCGACTGGTCGGCGCTGAGCCGTTTCGTATTTGCCAACGCCTCTTGGACGAAATTGTTGTGGTCGACAATGATGAAATTTGCGCTGCTATCAAAGACATTTTCGAGGGTAAGTCAAGTTCAGGCTGCACCCCGAGCGTTTCGATGGCCGTTTCGGTTACAGAAACTAGGTCGATCACCGAGCCAGCAGGGGCGCTTGCGCTCGCTGGATTGAAGCATCACATCATAGCCAACAAGCTGATCGGTGCTCAGCAAAAGTTCGTTGCGGTTGTTAGTGGCGCGAATATGAATTTTGATCGTCTGCGATTCGTTGCCGAACGTGCGGAACTTGGTGAAGGTCGAGAAGCATTATTGAGTGTCGAAGTCCCAGAGAAACCCGGCAGGTACACTTTCACCGCTGATCTTTTGCCATTCCTTCATAATCTTGAACATAGTTTCTTTGCCCTCCATTCAATCATATACCCTCGATCTGTTACAGAATTCATTTACCGGTACAACTCACCGGATGTTGCGCACATCTTCCTCTCATTCAAGCTTGAATCTTCGTCCCGGATGAAAGAAGTGTCAGCGGTGCTAGACGCTATTCAACAGCAAGGATTCAAAGGATTCGATATCAGTGACAACGAAATGGCGAAGAGTCATATGCGATATATGGTGGGAGGATGCGCCGCTGTACCAGATGAACGTCTCTTTCGATTCGGTGGGTCTAATATTTTCACTGTACTCGACTATTGAAACGCGATGTGGGACCTCTAGAATTCCCAGAGCGACCCGGAGCATTGCGCAAATTCTTGGAAGGCCTTCAACACGGGTGGAACATCTCCTTGTTCCATTATCGCAACCATGGCGCAGGTCAGTCGCCCTTGGCCGGAGCATATATCACCACTTGACGTAAACCCTAGACGTTGGCAAGGTGTTGACGGGGATTCAGGTTCCTCCCAAAGACTACGGTCAGTTCCAAGAATTCCTGAACAAGTTGGGATATCACTACGTGGAGGAAACGAACAACGAGGTGTGCAAGCGATACCTTAGAGGTTGAATGGGTAGCGGGATTAGTACGTTGGATGTGGGAATTTGTAGAGCCAACCCAGAATTTGACGACCATGTGCATGAGGGTCGTCGCTCGCATTCATCATGCCCGCACGTTCTCCATCTCCGTCCGTAGTGCATCGTCAGACCCATGGCCGCTTCCTCACACACCACAGCATCTCTTCAACACGACCACGCCCGCCGACACGCTCGTTCCCGAACCTCTTCCCCGTCCAAGCGAGTCGCTCGAGACAACGCGTGCACGCTTGCTCTACCAATCTCGCAAACGCGGCACGCTCGAGTCCGACCTTTTGTTGAGCACCTTTGCCCGAGATCACCTCCCGACCATGACCCGCGCTGAGCTGTCCGAATACGACAAGGTACATTGTCTCCTTGGCTTGTCTTTGCCCACTCGGTGAACATCTCCTTGCTAGTTGCTCGATGAGCCCGACTGGGACATATACTATTGGTCGACGGGCAATCGCACGCCGCCCGAACGATGGTCAAATTCTCCTATCCTGGAAAAACTCAAAGTGCATGCCAAGAACGAGGGCAGGGTCGTGCGGAAGATGCCCCCTTTGGTATGATGTCTACGGAGACTTGGGTCCAACCTCCACGGGTCGTCTTAGAGTAGAACGTGACTGTACTGTGCAACTGCATTAATCTACGACCTCGTGAACTGCTCCACGCAGTTTCTCGCACGGCTGGGAATTGCATTCACAGGAACGTTGAGAAGCGACAAGACATGGCATGGCGAGGGCTCGTGGTGCAGAGTGGTTAAATATATGGTACTGGTCTAGAATGTGAAAGCATATATGCACACTAGGCCTGTCGAGTGTGTCATATGAAAGGGAATGCAAAGCGAGTTGATGTGGACACACCATCACTGCTTGCCATTTTGTAGTTTGCCATAAAAGTTGTCAAAGAGGACATAAACAGTAAATGTGGCCGCAGCTATGCCAAAGCCGGGAAACATGCTGGAGAACATGGCGCGATTGGAGAAGACGGGGTGTTTCCGCCACGCTTCTCTCTTCGCCCACGGATCACGAAAAAGTGGCAGGTTGGCCATGCTGTGAGACGCGCGGACTGAGCACGACGATGAACGAGCCGCATTAAAAGCTGCACTGACCTCGTAGTGACCAGAAACGGAGTGACGAGCGAACGTTGGCGGTCATCCCGGTCGTGCCCCACCGTTTCACAGTCACGTGCAGAGTTATTTAGGGCAGGCCTGTCTAGACTTGTTCACCGCTCGGCAGAAAACACCTTTCTTTACTTGTCTTTCTCCGCGTTTCTCCGTCTCTACTGCTTGTCTCGAGCTCACCGTCGTCTTCACCGGACCATTTTTTGCGTTCTTCGACTCTCCCATGTCCTCTGATGAAGATGTACCGCTCACCGTGCTTGATGGCGCCAGCGGGAAGAACCACGTCGCAGTCAATGGCAACGGTCGCTCTAACGGGGATCCATACGGCTCTCCGATGAGCGAAGATGACATGCCTTTAGTATGTGTCCACCAAATGCGCTATATGCTACGTCCCCCTGTAATTTTCCTCTAGTCTCAGGCAAATGGTGTTCAGACGCCCAGTAAACCACGACCGCGAAAACGTGCTGCGGTACAAGACTCTGACAGCGAGGATGATGACGATACTCCACTTGCTTCCTCGCCAGTCAAGAAAACCAAGTCTGCTGCCGCACGTCGCGCATCGCATGCTACCACCGCTCGTACTCCCAACGGCAAGGTAGAGAGTGACAGCGATGCAGCCTTGACCACCGTCAAGCGAAAGCGTGCCTCGAATGGAAAGGCCAAAGCGCCGCCGAATAAGAAAGTAAAGAAGGAGGAGGGATCCGAAGCCATTGAGTCATCCGCATCAGACGACGAGGTCTTGACGAAGAAGCGTTCGTCGGGCAAGGCAAAGGTAAAGCCCGAAAGCGACGTGGAAATGAGGGATGTCAAGCCAAAACGCAAGAGAGCCTCGAACAAGAAGGTCAAGGAAGAAGATGCCCTGTCAGAAACCCCTCAGGCGAAGAGGAAGGGAAAGAAGAAAGAGGAAGAGGAAGCCGAGGAAGTCTACCGTTGGTGGGAAGACCAAGCCAACGGAGACGGTGAAGCAAAGTGGCAGACTCTCGAGCACAACGGCGTCATATTCCCTCCTCCTTACGAACCACTTCCATCAAATGTGAAGATGAAGTACAAAGGTCCCCCAATCGTGTCCTGCGTCTTTTTTCAGACATGACTGACGATTCAACTCAGGCAAGGTAGTTGATCTCCCGCCAGAGTCTGAGGAAGTTGCCGGCTTTTACGCGGCCATGTTAGAGACGGATCATGCTCAGGACCAAACCTTTAACAAGAACTTCTTCGAGGATTGGCTCAAGGTTTTGAAAGACTACCCTCCCGTAAGCTTTGTTCGATTACTCGCGGCAACTTGAGTGGTGATTCTTCGATAGCGCAATCAAATCAAGATAACCGAGTTCCATCAATGCGATTTCCGCCCCATGTTTGAGCATTTCGAGGCAGAGAAGGCCAAGAAAAAAGCACTCAGTGCTGCTGAGAAAAAGGAGCTGAAGAAACAAAAGGATGCGATGGAGGAGAAATATATGACGTGTCTCCTTGATGGCCGCAAGGAGAAAGTTGGAAACTTCCGTGTCGAACCTCCAGGATTGTTCCGTGGTCGTGGCGATCACCCCAAGAAAGGTGCTCTGAAAGTAAGAGTTTCCACTGACCGTAGTCCAATTGGGGTGTAAACCATTAACGTGTGGAATAGTTCCGCGTTCGCCCGGAAGACATCACCCTTAACATCGGCGAGGGTATTCCGATTCCTTCCCCTAACATGTTTGGGAACTGGAAAGCAGTAGTGCATGACAAGACCGTGACATGGCTTGCCAATTGGGTCGAAAACGTCAACGGCAACTACAAGTACGTCTTTTTGGCCGCGGGTAGTTCGCTGAAGGGCCAGAGCGACATGTCAAAGTTTGAGAAAGCCCGCGAACTCAAGGTATGATTCCATCTCGTTCCTGGTACGAGATACTGATCTCGTGTTAGAGTCACGTTGCACGAATCCGCACGGATTATCAGAACGACTTGAAGAGCAAGGTCATGGCTGACAGACAGCGGGCGACCGCCATGTATTTCATCGATCGACTTGCTCTTCGTGCGGGTAACGAGAAGGGGGAAGACGAAGCAGATACGGTCGGTTGTTGCTCGCTGCGCTGCGAACATGTTACGCTGGAAGCTCCCAATTTCATTGTCTTTGATTTCCTCGGTAAAGACTCTATCCGGTACTACAACCGTGTCCCTGTTGAAGCACAGGTGTTCAAAAACATTCGCTTGTTCAAGGAAAATAAGGAAGAAAGTGACAACCTGTTCGATCGTGTCAACGTAATTTTGCAGTTGAGTTAGTTGGTGGAATATTCACTCTGACGACTTTCATAGACATCTCTACTCAACAAGCACCTTGCATCATATATGAAAGGCTTGACCGCCAAGGTGTTTCGTACTTACAACGCATCTATAACGTTCCAGGAGCAATTGGACGAAGGAATGCCGAAGAATGCTACGGTGCAAGAGAAGCTGAACGCGTACAACCACGCTAATCGTATGGTGGCTATACTTTGTAACCACCAAAGGAGTGCGCCGAAGACTCATGAACAATCCATGAGTAAGATGCGTGATCGAGTACGTATACTGCCATAGAAAGTGTCCCCTTGATACTCAGCTGCGATCCAGCTCCGCGCTTTCAAGTACGATCGAATGAAGCTGCGTCATGTCCTCTTCAATCTTGACCCCAAATACCAGAGAAGTAACCTCTATGCTGATGATGAGTCGGACATAGACGACGAGTGGATTGCAGAGCACGAGGAATCGTTGAGGAAGAAAGATGTTGAGAAATTGGAGAAGAAATTTGCCAAGGACAACGAGAAACTTGTAGAGGAAGGCGGTAAACCTCTAGATGATTCTGTTTTGAAGGACCGAATTGCCGCCGTCGACGCCGATTTCAAGAAACTCGCCAAGGAACGCGGGACGGGCAAGGCTGTGTTGAAGAGAGAGCGCCCCATAGAGAAGGTCGAAGAAACTATCCAGAAATTAGATGAGAGGATCAAGACCTTCAAGTTACAAATGGATGATCGCGAAGCTGGAAAGGAGGTTGCATTGGGCACGAGGTTGGTTCAGTTCTGTACCTCTGTACATCTGCGGATTGCTGATGTATTTTGGAATATGACAGTAAGATCAACTACCTGGATCCACGGTAATTGGTGTCTTGCCGAGCGTTGAGTGGGCTGCTTACGTTCTGCCAGGATTACTGCCGCATGGTGCAAGAAACACGATGTTCCCATTGAGAGAATATTCTCCAAGACGCTGCTGAGCAAATGTAAGTATCAAACTTTGAGTGAGACACACCTGCTGACGGTCGTGTGCCAGTCCCATGGGCGATGGAAGCAGAAGAAGACTGGAAATTCTGAGGCAAGGCCGATTCTATATCAGTATTTATGGACTTGCCAGAACCCATCGGACCTGTTGAACGATACCGACAGAAACTGTGCACGTTAATACGCGTATATAATGCCAGCTAGCCAAGTAGAATGTTGTACACGTCCCTGCGCGCGTGTTTGGTCGAGTGTGGCTTCCCATACTTAAAAGTGCCACCGGAAAAAGGCAACTCTCCAGCCAGACCTCTTTCACGCTTTTGCCACAACCAACACCCTTGCATCATGAGCAAACCAGCCGTGACGGCTCCCTCCGGTCCATTCATGACCAAGTCCGCCTTTGCAGCCCTTGCCGTGGAGGATCTCGAGGAGTCCGATGAGGAGCTCGTGCGAGAAGACCACGCCCAGAGCCTCTCAGACACGTAGGTCATTCCTTCACGTTCAGATACATGTGCACCCATCGCGCGCGGATAGCACGGAGCCGCCCAAGCTGTCGAAATCACAGCTCAAAAAGCAACAAAAACATGCACGCACGGAGAGGCGAAAACAAGCGAAAGCCGCAGCCAAGGCGTCGACAGCAGAGAGTTCTCCGAGGGCCACTCCTTCACTGGAACAGTCCATGGGACGCTCTGATGTTGTCACCGACGAGGAGGTCCTGTCATCCGAGGCAGAGCAGGTGCCACCTGGATCCACCACCGAGGCCGACCCGAACGATGTTCCCCCTGCTCTAGAACCCCCACGACCTCACCCTGAATCTGACATTAACGTTTCGACGACTTTCAAGTCCGACAGTACGTGAACGATGTCCTATAATGCTTCTACTCCACTGATTGCACCCTTACAGCCTCAAATCCATCATTGGCGGAAGTACATCCAAAACCCAAAACGGAACCGCAGGAACCCACACGCCCGCGAATGCAGACGGATGTCGAGCGTGCTATGAAGACCAAACAGGATGTACAAGAAGCTGAACGCACAAAGAAGCGCCAAAATTTGGTCACACGGACACTATGGACGTTCATCATGATCGGAGGGTTCATGGGTAAGGCTCGCCTCCCGTGGCTCACAAGCCTTGAGGTTGACGTTAGATTAGGTCTCCTGCTCATGGGTCACGCGTACATGGTCATCCTTGTCATGCTATGCCAAACATTAGTTTACCGAGAGGTCACAGCCCTCTTTTCGTTGAGGGACATGTCTCCGGAAGCCGCGGATTTTGTGGTCAAGGGACACAAGGATCCGTGGAGTAAAACACTCAACTGGTACTTCTTCGCGGTGACCAACTACTTCCTATACGGTGAAAGCATCATCTATTACTTCAAGGTGGGTTCTACTATTCTTCGCCGCGGCCTCGTATTGATGTTGTTTTGAAGCACGTAGTGTTCACTGACGGTCAGCTGCTTCCATTTGCTACAAACCATCGCATGATCAGTTTCACCCTCTACACCATTGGGTTCATGGGCTTCGTATTGTCACTTAAGCGCGGTTATCTCAAACAACAGTTTGGTCTCTTTTGCTGGGTTCACATGAGTTTACTCTTGATTGTGGTGTCCAGGTAGGAGCGTTTGTTCCAGGCAAGAGCCAAGTCTGAAATGTTTACAGCCACTTCATCGTCAACAATATCCTTGAGGGACTGATCTGGTTCTTCGTTCCTGCGTCGTTGGTTATTTGCAACGACGTGTTTGCTTACGTCTGGGGTATTACTCTCGGCCGCACCCCCTTAATCAAACTGTCTCCAAAAAAGACTGTCGAAGGATTCGTCGGTGCATTCTGGAGCACTCTGATCTTCAGCGTGTTCTGGGGTTCTTACTTCATGCGATTTAACTATATGATCTGTCCTGTCCATGACCTTGGTGTTAGCGTGTGGAGTAACGTTCAATGTGCTCCCAACCCCGTCTTTATTGCAAAGGAATGGGAGATCTGGACACCATTGAGAGTGTTCTTGTCACAACTCGTGCGTACTGTAGCAAACGTGGAATTCTTTGTGGGCTAAACATTACTTGCAGCTCGGCCGTCCCTTGACAGTCATCCCCTATGTCCCGTATCAACTTCATCTGCTCGTTTTTGCTATCTTTGCTTCTTTGGTTGCACCATTTGGTGGTTTCTTTGCGTCCGGTTTTAAACGTGCATTCGACATCAAAGACTTTGGCCACAGCATTCCCGGTCACGGTGGCATGACGGATCGCATGGATTGCCAGTACGTCGATCTTACCGTCACGTAACGCAAAGCTCACTCGTTGCCCAGATTCCTGATGGGAGTATTCACTTATGTGTACTACAGCAGCCTGATCCGGGAACATCATGTCACCGTAGGATCCATACTGCAAATGATAGTCAGCGGGCTGACCGTCGAAGAACAACTGGAGCTGATGAGGGACCTTAAGAAGTATATGCAAGGAAGAGGAATTACTGCCATATGATCGGAACGCTGGTATTTTAGCCGAGCAATCTTCAATATTACTGTTACCCCCTTGGTAATTACCCTTGAATGTCGATATTTGGATTCATCGCTACAACTAGCAATCCGCGAATGACACGATCCCAAACGTTCTCCTCGAGGTTTTCATTGTTGAAAAAGTATAGTGGTGAGCAGTACAAGTAAGTGAAAACGCAGAGATTAGCAACCTCATGCTTATGACCGAGGCTTTTCCTGATGATTGTGATCATGCGTGAATAGCGAGCACATGGAGTATGTCAGTATGACTTACCTTCTTCTCCTTCCACAGTGCGAGTAGACCGACGCCAGACACCTTCACAACCTTGAAGCGCACACCTGGGATATCACCTTTGGCTTTTCCACTGCGACCAAAACCAGAGATGAGGACTTCGTCGTTTTCGTCCACGAAATTCAGGCAACCGTCATTCTAGCATTCCAGGTCGTCAGCCACCCGACGCATAACAGACATAAGAGCTTACAGGCACGAAGGCCGTGACTTTTTTACCGTTCTTAATTAGTTGTACACGGACACACTTGCGGATGGCAGAGTTGGGCTGCTTTGCTTCGACACCAACTTTCTCAAGGACGATACCCTTCGCGTGTGATGATCCTCCGGTGGGGGAGGTTTTGAAGACGTTACCAAGGGCACGCTTCTTGTACGACTTGTCCGCCTATACAAACGGAATGTGAGATCTGGAGTGCCATATGCTGAGTGTTCGATGGAGAAACACGTACCCAGCGGTTATCGCGACGGTCATTTCGGAGTTTGCGAGCGGCTTGAAGTCCACGGGGTTTGTTTGCTGGAGGGCGGTGTGTCAGAAATGTCAGCTCGCACTGTCAGGCGGTCGACGTACAGCCCATTCTTGAAGTCGATGAGGTCGATGAGCAGTAATCGTTTGTTGGACAGGCTAGACTATTCGGCGATTTCCGAGAACTGTTATAGTTTATCAGCCACACCAATCACATGATGAGTCTACATTTATTATACATACAAAATATTCTCACGTTGCCACTTTTCTCATTCACAACTCGTGACGCAAGTTTTGTTATCTTCCGTGCGCGTTATGTTCTCATGGAATCGGGTCGCGTGTCGCGTGTATTCGGTTGCAGACCTTGGGTATTCTCGTTTCTGGGTCTATATGAACCATCTTTGTCGTGTGGTCCGGCTCAAACCCCTCCATATCACATTTCATCACTAGTTGTGTTTAGGTGCACACGATAGACATGTCCATTCAGCACTATCATCATGGTCGCTTCCGTGTCGCAGGGGGTGTCATTCCAGACGCTGTAACCGCATATCGCACATACGGCGATCCCATAAACCCCTGCATAGTCTTCCCCACTTGCTACGGTGGCAAGCTTGACAGTGCGTGGATCATCGTGCACGTATGGACTACACATGTATGCTTGCCTAAGACAACGGTCTCCTAGGTCAGGATTATCTCGTTGGGGAAGGCAAGGTAGCGCAGATAAGAGTTTCTCGCCCGTTTTACACGCTTACCTGCATGCAGGTTTTAGACCCGCAGAAGTATTACGTTGTTACTTTTGCCCTCTTTTCAAACGGCGAAGTGTGTTGCGACTCTCTTACCTACTTTCATCGCTAATGCTAGATCGTGGGATAGTCTTCCTCGCCTTCCAATACCGTGAGTCCAAAGGGGTCCAATGTTCCGAGCATGTTCTTAACAGGTTTATTCAGCCGACTCCATACAATGGGCCATACTTTCCAGCCGTGTCTTACGAGGACAACATGTAAGCCAAATGTCCATAAGCAATGAAACAATGTTGATCATCCATAGTCGCGCTCAATACAATGTGTTGACCAATAAACTTGGGATCCAGAAGGTGTTCTGCGTCGTGGGGTTTTCGATGGGTGGACAACAAGTTCGTTCCCCACGACAGTAACACGACTGAGATATCCACTCATTTTTTGACAGGCATACTATTGGCCGGTCGCGTACCCTGATTTTGTAGAAAGGTATGCCCTTGCACCCCTCCGCTCATCGTTCTAACCATCCTCCTATCGACAAGATTCATTGTCATTTGCGGGTCTGCGCGGACGAGCCCTCACAATACAGCGTACGCTACTTTTATATGTTATTCTGCCATATTATGACGTCTTTAGTTTCATTGAGGGGCCGAAAGCAGCCTTGACAGCATCTAGGGACTTTGACAATGGACATTACAATACTACACCCCAGCATGGAATACGTGCCTTTGGCCGAGCGTACTGCGCATGGGCGTACAGTCAAGAAGTTCGCATCCCCAATTTCTCTGGCTTGTTGCGTATACTAAAAATCTCAAAAGTGGTTCCGAAAAAAGCTGTACTTGTACGACGGAACGTGAGTAGTTTTTGGATTTTTCCTTGTACGTTAAATCGACAGATTCACTTGCAAGATATTCTGATCTGCATGCATTCCTGCGTGAGGAGTGGGAAGCAGGGTTTTTAAAAGGCTGGGACGCGAATGACCTTGTAACTCTGCTGAACACATGGCAAGCCGGCGACGTCTCCACGATCCGTGACAATGGGGACCTCGAAAAGTCGCTGAGCGCGATCAAGGCCAAGGGACTGATCATGCCATGCAAGACTGACCTCTATTTTCCTGCAAGTATTTACTAGCCACAAGAGTTATTTTCTGCTGACGTCTCGCTATCCGGACAGCCTGAGGATAACCAGAACGAAGTGCAACTGCTGAAGAAAGCAGAGCTCGTCGTCATCCCCTCCATCTGGGGACATTTGGGTGATTTTTTCCCGTTTCTTCTTTTTTTTCGATTTCAATTAATTATCATTGCAGCCGGAGGCGGTGCCAACGCCGAAGACGACAAATTCCTCCAGTCAGAAATCAAGAAGTTCCTAGAGGAGCTTTAGAAATCGCACCTACATGTAAACGTAGCAACTGACCTTGGTATGCGAGACCCGTGATAATTCTCAAATTATTTCCGTACAAACAGTGTGATCACACACTGAGTCATCATTTCCTCCGATCAGGACGGTCCTTTGAGTAGTGCAGGTGAGCAACGCAGGCTCTAAAACTTGATTATCATTATGCCGTCCAGGATCTCAGAGCCACGGGGCACAACCTTGATATGGGAACATTGTCCCGCAGCAAATGGTTCCCACAATTTAGAGAAGTTTGATGGTAACATTGAACCAAGCGGGCATATGTATACTTTGCCCTCGAAATGTAGCCGCTGCTGCTTTCTTCTGTATGTTACTGATCTGTAGTGCGAGACAGCTTTTGGGTCAACGCCATGCAAGGCAGTTGACTAGCCCCATTGTCGAACAACCTGAACACGTACGGGTGGGTTCATTCGTTCCGCTCCGACTCTCTCACTTTATCTTCTAATTTTATAGCATCAGCCTGCTCGTGATCATTTCCTCGGATGTCCGACCATGCAATTGAGAATATCCCTCGGGAACAGGTGGATATAAAAATGAATCGGCTTAACCAGGTAAACACGCCCAGGCTTATCGCCCTCCCAATTACATCCAAGCAGCAGCGCTCATCAGCAATATGCAATCTCTAAGCGCAGAAGTCAAGTACTACCATCACGGCAGGTTCAGTGTGGCTGGCGGCATACTTCCAGACGCAGTCACAGCCTATCAGACATATGGAGATCCCAAGAATCCTTGTATAGTATTTCCGACATGTTATGGCGCCAAGCTCGCCCTTGGAAGTGAGTCGAAAGAAAAAAGAATCTGTCTCACTACTAATTTATTTGCAGGTCAGGATTATCTTGTTGGCGAAGGAAAGGTGATCTAACCCTGCTTCACCTCCTGGACACTAGTAACGAGGTGTTCACGGCCGCGTGTCTCTGTAGGTTCTCGACACCAAGAAATACTACGTTGTTACCTTTGCGCTGTTCTGTAACGGAGAGGTGTGCAGAATCACCACTTATTATTCCGGGATTATTCTGACTGCGAGTCTCTAGTCATCCTCTCCCTCTAATACCGTGCGTGGATCTTCCCGTAATAGAACTCCGTAAGAGAATCGTGACACGCACCACTCGTAGCCCGCACCATACAACGGACCATACTTCCCGTTTGTCTCTTATGAGGACAACATGTGAGAATCCTCCGTGCCCACACCTTTACTTTTTGCTTCGCTGACTTCGCCTCGTAGCCGCGCGCAGCGCGCAGTTCTTACCAAGCACCTAGGAGTACCGAAGGTGTTTTGCGTTGTAGGTTTCTCGATGGGTGGTCAACAAGCATATCACTGGCCTGTGGTGTTCCCTGACTTCGTGGAGAAATTTGTGGCGATTTGCACCTCTGCGCGAACAAGCCCTCATAATCAATGGTATCTTCCCCTTTCGATTGGTCAACTTGTTACTGATTGTAACGAAGCTTTCTCGAAGGCCCGAAGGCTGCAATGTTAGCATCTAAAGATTTCGCCGACGGACACTACACATCTTCGCCACACCATGGCATCCGAGCGTTCGGGAGGGTTTATTGTGCATGGGCGTACGGACAAACGGTCAGTAAGCGTGAAAGAACAAAGAGAGATTTTGAGGTCTTACAGTCCATTAGTGGTTCAGGGAGCATCGGTATCTCATGGGCGGAGAGTAAGCGTGAACGTCGCATCCTGACTACCTGATTTCTCAAACTACAGTAGGTATCCTGACCTGAACTCGTTCATCCGCGAGAGGTGGGAAGGGAGATATATACAATACTGGGACGCCAACGACATGGTCGCTCTACTCACCACCTGGCAGAGAGGAGACATTTCCATCATTCGTGATGGCGGCGACTATGAGAAAGCACTGAAGGACATCAAATCCAAGGGTCTAATCATGCCTTCGAAGACCGACCTTTATTTCCCTGTTCGTTTGAGCGTTTCTTGGGTTTGTATCCGCGCTGATGCCGCTTTCAGCCAGAAGACAGTCAAGTCGAAGTTTCACACCTCAGAGATGCTACATTACACGTCATACCCACTGTTTGGGGTCATGTTGCAGGAGGGGGAGCGAATCCTGTGGACGTCGAATTCATTTCAGACAAGATTCGTGCATTCCTGAGTGCTTGAAGGGAAGCTACACGACGCTTGTACC
>JBBPLR010000237.1:0-27968 GCA_038089915.1 Sutorius australiensis | reverse complement strand
GATCGAACTCCGGGCGATCAAAGGTAAGGGTTGAAGAGATTGAGATCTTGTGCAAAGATCAGCGTGAGGTTGCGCGCAGCGCGAGGGTTGAGGACATGGAATTCATGGATGGCGTCAACGCAGTTGGAAAGGTTTTCCTTTGGTTCCCATGTGCAATCCTCAATGTCGTAGCCCTTCCAGTGGACTAGATATTCAAGCTTCCTGCGTTTGAGACGTGAGTCGACGATAAAGTCGACTTCATAGATTTCGTCGCGGTCGTCAGTGACGTGTACAGGACCGGGATGGGATAAGGGTTGGCCGGCTAGCGGTTTGTGATAGGGTTTAACCCGTGAGATGTTAACCGGGTTGTGGATTTTGATGGATCGGGGAAGGCGTAATCTAACAGTGTTCGGTCCGACCATCTCTTCGACTGGGTATGGGCCAAGCCATTTCTCAGTTAATTTCTTGGATTGGCTTGTCAAACGGAGGTTTTCCGTAGCCAACCAGACGTTGTCACCTGGTTTGTAAATAGGAGCCAGAGTGCAGTGTTTGTTTGCTTGGGTACACATGCGTTCCCTGGCTTTTTCGAGGTTAGCGCGAGTTTCTTCTAGAGTATCCCGCATGGCGTGTGCGAAGTCATCGGCAGCTGGCGCCTTAGAAATCCGTGGTTCAATACCCATACGTGGAGCATAGGATTTTGTGACTTCAAAAGGTGACTTCTTGGTAGAAGCAGAGATTTTTGAGTTGTAAGAGAATTCTGCAATGGGTAGCCAGGCGGTCCAAGTGTTTTGCTGCTCATTGCAATATAATCGGAGATACTGTTGGAGATCCCGATTCATATGTTCAGATTGCCCGTCCGTTTGCGGGTGATAAGCTGTGGACATCTTGCTAGAGATGCCGAGATGTGTGCAGACTTCTTGGAAGACTGTGGAAGTGAATTGCGGACCGCGATTGGATACAATTGATCGTGGGAGTCCATGATGTTTCCATACGTTGTGGAGGAAGAGTTTAGCCGTGTCTAGCGCGGTTACGTTCTTCGTGCATGGAATGAAACAAGCTTCTTTGGAGAAGCGGTCGACAACTACCATAATGGAATCATATCCGGATGATTCGGGTAGGTCCGTGGTGAAATCACAGGTGATATCCTGCCAGGGTCCCTCAGGGATGGGAAGGGGTTGGAGTTGTCCATAAGAAGGACGGTTCGAGCCCTTCATGCGTGTGCATTTGTCACATCAAGTGACGTAGTCTTTAATGTATTTGGCGAGGTGAGGCCAAATGTAGAAGCGTTTGACAAGTTCGAGGGTCTTGTCATATCCGGGGTGGCCTGCTGGAGGCGAGTCATGAGTGGTCTCCAGGATCTTGAGATGTAGATCTGGGTTGTTTGGGACGAAGATCCGATCGTGGATATAGATAAGCCCATCTTCAATACGGGCGGAGGCGTATTGTTCGCATACTTCGCGAACCGTGGATTCATGCATCAAGGCGGACTTTGCCTTGATGAGGGTGAGAAGGTTATCCCCATCATCCTGGATCTGGACATGTTCCCGTGAGGGGATGGCCTGGATTCGTCCGGGGTCTATAAGAGTGATGCCCTTGTTGTCGTCTTTGACTCCGTGGGCATGGTCCAGGCGATGGCTTAATGCGTCGGCCTTTGTGTTCGTAGCTCCAGGCTTGTAGCAGAAGAGGTAGTTGAAGCGCGTGAGATATTGCGCCCAACATGCCTGTCGTCGATTAAGGTTCTGTGCCTGCATGAACCAGGTGAGGTTGGCGTGATCGTTCCAGACCTCAAATTGTTGTGCGCCTTCTAGATAGTGGCGCCAGATTTCCAATGCACGGATAATGCTCAGCATTTCCTTATCGCATACGGGGTAGTTCCGCTCCGCGGGTGTCATGGAGTGAGATGCAAAGGCAACTGGGTGCCATTTGTCATTTTTCTGAATGAAGAGCACTGCTCCCGTGGCGTAATCAGATGCATCGGTTTCTATCCTGAATCTGCAATCATTGTCGGGGTAAGCGAGGACCAGTGCGGTGGTAAAGGCGTGTTTGAGCATATCAAATGCCCTTTGTTGTGGTTCTTCCCACATGAATTTCGCATCTCCTTTAAGGAGGTCATTTAGAGGGCGTGCCATTTGGGAGTAATCTTTGATGAATCTCCGATAAAAGTTGGCCAGGCCCAAGAATGAGCGAACGTGTTTGATTGTGGTGGGATTTGGCCAATCAAGGATGGCGGCTACTTTGTCCGTGTCCATCTTGATGCCATCTTGTCCCACGGTCATTCCAAGGAATTCTACTTCTTTTACTGAGAAGTTGCATTTCTCCGGTTTGACGAATAGGTCATTTACTTTTAGGCGACGCAAGACTTCTAGCACGATCTTGTCGTGTTTGGCTTGGTCGTCCGTTTTAGTGAATATCATAATGTCATCGATGTAGACGACGACGACGTCTTCCATGTCGGCGAATATGTCGTTGACCATCATTTGGAACGTGGCCGGGGAGTTGCATAAGCCGAAATACATAACGATGGGTTCGAAGGCGCCTCGGTGGCATACGAATGCGGCCTTCCATTCATCGCCTTCTTTGATGCGGACATTGTTATATCCCCATCGAAGATCCATTTTTGTGAATAGTTTAGCTCCCTTTAGTCGATCTACGAGTTGGGAGATCAACGGCAGTGGGTAGTTATTTTTCACCATGTGCTTGTTGAGATAGCGATAATCTTGGACCATCCGTTTCTTTCCGTCCTTCTTTGGGACAAAGAATACTGGGGAGGTCTGTTCCGATTTGGAGGGTCGGATATAACCCTTTCGTAATTGATCATCAATGAACGCGGATACTTCCTCGCGTTCCATGGGGGAAAGGGGAATCAATCGTCCTTTCTTCGGCTTGTACGTATCCTTTAGATCGATAGCGTGGTCCCAGGGTTTTCTAAGTGGGATCCGCTCCGATTCCTTCTTATGAAATACGTCAATGAATTTGTGATACTGCTTTGGGACTAGTCCTTCGGCAGTTTCCTTTGGTTCATCCGCCTTTGGCTTCTTTTCCTCTAGGGCGCGGATGGTTTCGTACACTTGGTACTGAATGTCCTGTTCTTCCTTTTCGAGAATGCGGAGGAAGAGGGCTTTGTCTTGCAAAGCATGGCAGTGACGTGGGCAACGGGTTAGTTTTACTGTTCCCGTGCTCCAATCAATATCGGGGTTGTGGTGTTTCAACCACGAGTAGCCTAAGATGAAATCGTTCTTGCCGAGATCCGTGGCTTCCACGGTGAGGCGTTCCCAATGTCCTTTGAAATCTATAATAATATCAGCGGCGTGCGTGATAGAGCCGGCCGAATTCTTGGTTCCGTCCACGTTGTAGACAGGAATAGGTCGTTTGAGTGGCGATAGAGGAATCCCGTTCTTCTTCACCCATGTGATGTCAATGAACACGGCATTGGCTCCGCTATCAAGGAGTGCTTCCGCCGTGTGCCATTTCTTATCGTCCTGATGCGGTGAGATTTTTATCTTCATATTGATCTCTCGTGTAGGCCGCATGTTGCAGATGAAGATGTCGTGATCTGGGATTTGTGGTTTTGACGTAAAGGAGGAATTAAGCCCAGGAGTAACGTCCCTGGCAAGCTCCTGCTCTGCAGAAGGCCCCTCTGACGGCGAGTAAGAAGAATCTGAATCTGTCAAAGAATCAGAGGAAGCGTTTGATTCTACATCAGAATCTGTATCTACAGAGTCCGTGGATAAAGTGTCCGTTGACAAAATACTGTACCTGTTCGGGGGCGAGGCCGTTGGAGACCCAGAACTCCGCGGGCCTAGGCTTTTCCCGATTTCAAATATTTGGTGGCTTCCACCTTTGACATCTTGGCGATCTTGGCTCGCCAGTCGGAGGAATCTTCCTTTCCTGAGGAAGCGTCCTTCGACTTCTTGAGTAGTTTTCTGACTTTTCGGTCGAGAGCTTCCTGCATCTTGGGGGAGAGCAGGTCTTCTTCAGAGTCCGAATCCTTCTGCCCGGATCGGACCTTCCTTTCTGGGCCCTTGCCCTTGTTCTTTTTACAAGATGGCTTGTGATCGCCACCTAGCCATTTGCATTCGGGGCAGGTAATCTTGGGTGATTTGCACTGGCCTGCCCCGTGGCCAGTTTTCTTGCAGTTGAAGCATTTCAGGGTGCTTCCCCCTTTTGTGTTGACTGCGTCGACGTCCATGGCGTCGGAGTCCTTCTTCTTCCAGTTAGAAGTCTGGTCCCGCCAGACTTTGGTTTTTCCGGTAAGGAAATCAATCAGTTCTAGATTGTTCCCTACCTCTCGGGCGTTCTCGATGAAGACATCGAGATTATCGGAAAACTTGCCCATCCTCCCCATGTCTTGGATGATTTCCTTGTGGAGAGCCTTCGTTCGGAGGAGGTGGATTGCGTGTTTAGGGTCCACGCCAGACCGGTCGTATTTGGTCTGCCAGGCGACGAGGAAGTCGTCTATCCTCATCCGTCCCTGGTGTAGGTCCTCCAGCTTCTGGGTGTTCCAGATCTGCTGGTTCGAAGTTCAGAAGAGAGATTTAATCTCCGTTTCCATCGTAGCCCAGGGGTAGCCCTTGTTTGGGTCGTATAGCCACCCTAGGCGTATCTGTGCGAAGTTTCCCGCCTTTTGTCCTTTGAGTCGTGAGAGGACGGCGGCGACTGCGTGCAATGAAGCGGGCAGGATGGTTTTGGCATTTACTTGAAGCGATCCTTGCATCCTAGCCCACCATTCTTCAAATTTGGCGTAACTCCCGTCATAGGACTGGGGGTCCGTGAATATCTCAACTTTTGAGGAAGCACCGGGTTGTGTCGTCCCGGTCGTAGTGGTGGTGGTGCCCTGTGCCTGCAGGGTCACAAGTTGTGCGTTGAGGGCCTTAATGTCATCGTTAGCGGTCTCTAACTGCTTGACGGCCTGGTCTGCCTTGGTTTTCTGAGCTTGGAGCTCAGCTTCTGATTGGGTGAGGCGTGCCTCTACCGAATTGTGTGCGTTGATTGTCATTAAGAGCGCGTCTTTCAGTGTGTCGGTTTTGTCGGCCCATGACATGTTAGGGTCGTTCAGGATATCTACCCAACCTCGTTGTTGTCCCGACATGATGTTGGATTAAGGGAGGTAGTTAAGGAGGTGGTATCGTACGTCTCCGTAGTTTCGTCGTACACTGGTATCTCTTCTACCAGTTGAGCTTGGTAATGGTACCGTACTAAGTTTGGTACTTGGACGGTCTCCTGAGTGAGCGACGGTCTCTCAGGTTGTAAGGACTCGTTCGCTGTGATATACGAATATGAGTGCGGTGGGTCGGATGAACTTGGTGCAAGCCCTCTCTGTTCGGCTGCCCAATGTTGTCTATCTCCGGCGGTGATTCGCCTTGTCTCTCTCCTAAGCCTCGGTCTCTCTCTTCCCGAGCTTGGTAGAACAGGTGTCAGTATTCCTTGACTTGGGTTTGTGGCACGTAGCTGTCTGGTGAACCTCTCTGGGAGGTTGCGGGGATGTCGTTCGGATCTATGGACTGGTGGTGTCCGCTGGGGACGGCTGAAGCTTGATTGAAGAAGTCGGTAGCCCCGGATAAGGGTCTGATGCGACCGCTGGTACGCTCTGAGGATAGGCTGAGAGCGCGCAAGAAAATCCGTGTTGCGGGTCCTAGATCTGGGAAAGGGCTGTCCACACGCCCTGTGTTATCTCCGGTGCTGGAGATGCTATCACTCGGTCTTACGTGTTCACCCTCGTTAGGGTCGAAGAGTATCTCCTGTGGGTAAGAGGACCTGTAAAGGGGGTGCTGGTGCGTCGGCGACTGGTGTCGGACGGCGGGGAGTGGAGCGAGCGTTCGGTGGAAGCGGATAACCACTAGAGTGCGAGGTTAGCCTAGTGGTTTATCCCGTAGAGAGACGTGCACCCACTAGCAGCGTATGCTAGGGGTGAGGGTGAGTGCAAGGTAGTAGAAGCAGTCAAGTCCTAATGAAACAACCCTAACGATACTAGGTTGCACTAGGAATCAGCGACTAAGAGAAGTGGTACTTGAGTCGTATCTTAGAAGAGGGGAACTCTCCAAGAGGACTTGACTGGGGATACCAGGCAAGACCCTTGGGTTTATATACAGTTCTACTGTATGTACATGTTGTGGACGTATCTAACGATCTAGTACTCTATATAGATATATTGTTCTAGAATGTTCTGGGGCATAGGGTTAGCGTACAGCCATAGGGCTGTGGGTACAGTGCCTTCGAGGCAGTGTGGAATGGAAGCGAACAGCCATGAGGCTGTGAGCGGAGATGAAGTGCGCAGCATGGCACAGCCTTGCATAGCACAGAAATGAAAAGAAGCAAAGAAGCAAACCATGAGGCGAACTCTATTCGTCTGGGTTTGAATCTTATAATATCGTACACATGACCAAACACTAGGCGTGGGAATGTGGACTTAGAATCGTGAGACATCCAGCGTCTAAGGTGGCGACGAGCGCTTAGAGGTCAATAGCCTTGTAGAAGGGAACGTAGTGACTTGAGCGTAGTTGTGTGGCGTTGCAAATGCTTATGTAATAGGGGCGAAAAGTATACCCCTGTAACATTGGGTATGCAGCATCACATATGACTTTATCGCCTTCAACATCTCCTCCTTCATTGGACTCCACTCTTTGCATTTCTCCAACATGCTTCTCGTCTCTGCTGTTGCTCTCTGGGCTGTCATTGATTGTGTCATCACCATGCATTGCCAATATAGATCCCAAATGATGCACATCATCACAGGCATGTAGTTGAACTCATTTCTTGTCATGTGTGGATTGATGATTGAAAAATGTGCCAGTTCATATTTGTAGTGTACCATCTGATCTATGATTGACGTGTCAGTTCTCCTTTTCTTTTTTTTCCCCCTCATCTCACATACTAGATCTTTTGTGGATGTATGACTTGTACATTGTTTCATCTTTGCTTTTTTCCACCTCGGACAATGGCATGCTTTCCTTGGTCAATTTCATGGCCAACATGTTGATGCCTGTCATTACATGCTTCATCTCTAAAACATCTCCACATGAGAATTGTGGGACATGCTTACCCTCCATGTTGACTCAAACAGGTAACAACAGATCCCAATTGGAGATCATCTTTGCCTCATCATCATTGTCATCATCTTTGTGAACATGTGTCAATTGAGAAACAATGATGAGCAAGCAAGTGAAAGAGAGAGACTTGCCAGGTTTGTTTTGATCTACCCTTCTTCTCTGTGGTGACATGGCCTGCCACTCTTTTTCTGGCATGGCAGCAATGTCCTTTTCCCATTCTGGGATGGGATATTCTTCAGTGCTCTCACGTTCCTCTGTCCTTTCCTTTGCCTTGCCCTTGCCCTTGCCTTCCTTCTTTTTCTGATCCTCATTTCTTTGTGGTGTCAAGATCAGTCCAAATATGTCTGAATGAAATAATCATGTCAGTGGTGCAAAAGCACACACGCTTGTACCTCTAGAACATGAATGAGGATTGAATGCCTGCCTGTGTTGCTCATGCTTGCACTTCCTTGTTTCGTCTTGGGGTTGAGCCTTGCTTGAAGTTGGCTCCTTTTTTTGCTTCCTTGTTTGTCTGGCGATCCATTTCAGTATGCTTGACACTCTGCTGGTGTCACCACCTTGTAGTCATGTATGCTTGGATAACAGCCCAGATTGAATACCAGCCAGCCAGGCATCTTCTTGGTGTTTAAACAGTGCAAGATCTGTTGGATCAACTGATCATGTATCATCTACATGGGATGAATGAATGAGGTCAGAGAAAAAGGGCAGGTCATAGATCGATGGCTCACCTGCAGGAACATTCTGAACACTTCTTCTGTCGATGGTGTGATCTTGTCATCCATGATGTGACCAAGATCTTGAACCATGAAACCTTGTACCATGCCATGGATGCATTTCAAATGCTCTTCCAGCATCTCTTGGGCCACCTGGAGTGATTGTCAGACATGTCAGCACATCCTTTCTCTCATGCCATCATGCAGGGATCCTTGCCCAAGTTCTTTGAGCCACAATCGTGGTCGAATTGATCTGTGTGATTTCAATCAGATCATTCAAGCATTCCATGATGACATGCATGCTTATCTTTGCAATGATGGAAGTCATGATACAATCAAGCATGTGCTTGTGACAGGAATTATCCTTGTTTGTACTTGCTTATTTCTAAACTAAATTGGGAAGGTGGTGGTTGAGGAACAAGAGTGGTTTGCTTTATTGCTTTTTTTTTTTGCTTTCCAGTCATCACATGTTTGTTGTTGTTGTTGTTTGTTTGACATATGCTTATATAATCGATTACCAAAGATGAGTCCTTGTATATGTCTTGTATCTTTACATGACAAGCCTTGTATGCCTTACAACATGGAATTGACGAATGTGGATAATGTCATCATCTTTTCACCTCTCTCTTTGTTTGTCTCATATTCTCTCACTTGCCTACAATACTTTGACAGCTCTTGTACATTCTCCACATCTTGAAGTTGTTCAATGATGTTGACCACTTTGGGCATGTCCATAAGGCCTTGGATCCATTTCAACATTGTTTTGACCTTGGTCTTGTGTTCCAGCAACTTTCTTATGTGTTGAATGACCATGCATAGGAGTGCTATGGTGGCCGGCATGCATGTGGTGACCTCCAGATCATCATTGATGATTGTGCATGCTGTGGAAGACCACACGTAGTCCAAGGTTGTCATCACTGTCTCTGTCATGCCATGATGTGTCAGGGATGCATGATGCCTTGGTGTTCTGATGTGCTTACCATCCACCATGTCCATGTCCACCCCTGTCATCTCTGGTAGACCCTCATGACCACGTTTTTGACCTACATGACTGCTGATGCTCAACCTGCCCTCTGCTTCCATCTCAGTGTCTGCAATGTTGCATCAGCATATTTTGTCATCGAGATCAATGCCTGCTTACCTGTGTTTCTTGCTCTGGTCATATGAAAGTTGACACACAGATGTTTGTTGACATGAATGTCTGAGAGTGTCATCAGTTCTCTTGTTTATCCTTTCTGGTGATGAGCAAGTGCAATTGCATACATGATTGCACTTGCTTTCAATGGATCATGTTTACTGGCTGTGACTGCCTTCAACTGGCTGACATTGATTGTCTCCACTTCTTCATCACTGTCTTCCACAAATTCTTTCAACTTGAACTGGGCAGCTATGAATGCCATGTCAGTCATCTCTTTTGGATTCTTTGCATGCTTCTGTCTGCTCACCTTTATGCTCCTTCTCTGCTGCAGCCCTCTTTGCATTGGCTTGACGTCATGTGGCAAACACCTCCACATCCATGTGTTCCATCTCTCTCTCTTTTGTCAGTGCTTTGATCACCTTGCATTGCGCCTGCTCTGCCACCCACAGGTTGCTTCCTTCATCCTTGTACATCATCAGGCCTCACAGCAAGGCCAGAGAGCTGCCTTGTCATTTTTCCAGGAACAGCTTGACTGATTCTTCCTCCATCTCCTCTGATAGCACCACTGGATATGTTCTGTTATTTTCCTCCATGCTCATTTCCTTCATGTTGAATGTTTCTGTGGGATTTTGATGATGATGCACTGCCACCTCAGAGTATATCTTGAGTACCTGCATCTGAGTCCATGTCAGCACAGCATTCGTATCTCTGACATGCATGCATGGACTCGCTGTCAAGAGTTCTTTGAGCTTGTTGGCCACCTCTGGAATTGCTTTGTGATCCAATTCCAGCCCCAATCCTTCTGACATGACCAGCTTTGTCACTCTCGTCATCTTGACATGATTTTTGTTTCATAGTTCCAGATACAATTAAAGATGAGCATTGCAATTGCCTGTGGTTTCTCTTTTGTCCATCTCATGTGGACCATCCATGTTGTCGAGCAACAGCTCTTGCTTTGGCTGCTTTTTGATGCCATCCATCCATTCCCACATCATCTCTTTGGATCTGGGTTGCTTTGCTGCACAAATGATCTGGGAGAACATCATTCAAATGGTCCATGCTGCCTTGGTCACCAGCAGCAAATGGCATGCCAGATAGCTGTTCACGTATATCACTCTCAATTTCTTTCATAGCGTCACATGTTTCTTTGCTTGCTTGGTGTCCAGCCAGGGAAGGCTGGTGAAGCTCAGCACTTTAGCCACAAAGTTCAAGAAACACATCTCTTCATCCCCCAGGTCATTATGCTTGTTGCCTTTGGATATCTCGACAACCCAAGGGGGCAGACAGATCAACTTGTGACCCATCACTGTGATGAAGTCCAGTGCTTTGATTGCTCTGTCTCTCGAATCTTTGATCGTGTTCATGATTGACTTTGAGACCTCCTCCTTGTCCAGCAGCTTCATGTCCACCCTCTTGTTCTGTCTCATAGGCCTCTTTGAGGTAGGCCTGCAGGGGAACCAGCAGGCTGCAACAAACCTTGAACAGTCTGAACAAAAACTGTGATGTATGCATGTCAGCCATGGGTGGACACAGTTGCATGTGTGACTATATCACTCACCTGTTACAGGTCCCTTTAAACCCCTAACAGTCACCTGACCTCAACGGTCACATGACCTAAGCACGTCGCTAAACTGCCACCATGGACTTGAAGTCCAATGTCAACCAACAGCCCCTATCACCACTTAGACTTGCAAGCACAAGTATCAGTCAACTAAGCTGTGGTTGGCTCATCTTATCTTATCTTGGATCTACAACACAACCCCCTATGTTTACATATGTTTACCTTTCTATAGAGTTAGAACCCAGCAACACATGGTTGCATCATGCACAGACTTCTCTTCATCTCTATGCTGTGCATGGCTATCCTCATGCTTCTTTTCATTTCTGTTCACACCCTTGAGGCTGTAATGCTTCTCTTCCATTCCAGCCACCAGGCTATGCCCTTCAGCTGTGTACTTCCATTCCTCCACAGCCTTGAGGCTGTTCCAGCATTGCCTTCGGGGCTGTGTCTGCACAGGACAATTAGTCTATATATAGTAGATCATAGATTTGGTCACAACATGTACATGCACTGCTTGACAGTATATGAGCCTCCAGTGAATGCTGGGTAATCCCCAGTTAAATTCACTTGGAGTTTCCCCTCAGAAGCTTCAGTTGGATATAAGTAGTCCATCTTCCAGTCTCTAGTCGAGTTAGAGCAACCTATAGTGTTTATGCTTCTCAGGTTGTTTCATCACCCAAGAGATGTCACTCATGTTGAATGTCACTCATGTTGAATTTACTTTCAAAGTAGAACTGTAATCCTCATATGTGGTCATACCATAGAGGTGGCTTTTGTTCTGAGCCCATGACCACCAGAGGCTCTAGCCATGTGATCAGCTGTGGTGGTCCATGTCAATACAATCTTTTGCACCTCAACCATGCTCATACGTACCTCAGTGATGGCGTTCTCCACACTCTTTAGTTGTTCTCCCAGCGCATACAAAAAAATCTTGTTCAGAACCAGAAAGAGGTCCATGCATGTTTGAGGAGAGAGTTTTTTCATGAGTCTGTATCATAGTGCCTTGAGCTTCGCCAGCATCGTTTGTTTCACCAGATCTATCTCTGGCATTCTCATCACCCATGACAGACCCTCTCCTTCAACTTCCACTCCTCTGATCACCTTGTCTCAATAGTTGGACAGCACCATCACATACATGCTTTCCTCTGCATCATTTGACAAGTTCACATTCCTTGCAACTATAAGGCATGATCAGGTGGGTGAGTGGGTGAGTGAACAAATAGAATGGGTGATGGTGGTGGTTGAAGATCAAGAGGTGATCAGAGCATGTTCCCACAGTCACCATTTACCAATGTTTATATATATTTGTTTCTATTTATAATATATATGTCTTATGATGATCTAAACCATGCTATACTTATATATGTATGAGATCATTTGACTGTATGAGTGAGGCTTTTCCAGAAGGACATCCATGCATGAACATGTACATATGATCATATCCAAGCACATCTCATGATGACAGCTATATCAGAATGATCAATGTAAGGTGATGTCATCATGCACATCATTATGCCAACCCATGTATGAAATGTGCTTTCACAGCCATGAGATCCTTTCACCCATATATAGAACATACTTTTATGGCAATGTGATCTTTAAAATCTCCATGATAGACAGCTCTGTCAGACATTCATGGATGCCATGTCTACTTGATCTTATATCACAGGATCACATCCTGACCATCATCTCATTCTTGATAATTGAGTGCAGTCATGCTTGTCCTAGAAGGTGAAAGGTTGATGCAGTCATGTGCATACTTGCGTCAATCCTTGTATGGTAGGTGCTTCTGCCCAATATGGTAGACACTTCCAGTGGCTATGAGATGCTTCCACCCAATATAGTAGGTGCTTCCAGTGGCTGTGAGGCGCTTCCACCCATATATGGTAGGCACTTCCAGTGGCTGTGAGGTGCTTCCATGGCTACATCTTCACAACATTCTCTTATGTCTGAGATCCTTTCATGGCTATCCTATGTCTTCATTCCATGCCCTTGTCATATGGAAGTCTATACAGAGATGTTTGTTCACATGCATGTCTAGAGGGGTGTGTTCCATCCATCAGTCCCCTTGTCAGAGCAGGCACAATCATTCACATGATTGCACCACCCCATGTGATTGTTTCTCACCAACATTGACAGCATTGCTCTCATCAACATCGGTGACTTCCATCTCATCATCACTGTTCTCAACAAACTCCTTGGATTTGATGAGGGCCACTGAATGTCAATCCAACTTACACCAGCCATTCTTTTTTGCAGATCATTGATGTCTCTCACCTTTGTGCTTCTTCTCTGCAGCCATGTTTTTTGCATTGATTTGACATTGTGACAAAAACATGTTGGCATGCTTGTATTCCATATATCTTTCTTTCATCAATGCCTCCAAGGCTTTGCATTGCACCTGCTCCTCTCCCCACAGCTTGCTTCCCTTGTCTTTGTATGTTGCCAGGTTGTGCATGGATGCCAAACTGGACCCTTGTTGTTTGTCCAACCATTTTTTGGCCATCACCTCTTCCATTGCCTCAGACATCACAATTGGATAGAGTCTGTCATGTTCCTCTATGCTCACCTGCTTTACGTCAAACTCTTTTGTTGGCTCTTGGCACTAATGAACTGACACTTCTGAATATACTTTGAGGAGCTGTCTTTATGTCAGTCCTGATTGCTGCTGTATATGTCATGCATGCCATGAATCTTTGCTCACTGCCAGCAGCTCCTCCAGTTTTTCTGCCACCACCAGTATGGCCTTGTGTTCCAATCCCAATCCCAGTCCTTCTGACATCACCAGGTTCATCACCTTTTGCATCTTTTTGTGGTTGTTGCTGTGCAGCTTGAGATAGGATTGTAGACAAGCCCCACAATTTCCCAATGACTCATTTTTGCCAATCTTTTTGGGACCATCAGTCTTGTCCAACACTTGAATTCCCTTGGGCTGCTCATTCAACCTGTCCATCCACCTCCACTCCACTGTCTCCATCTTCTTGTTGTTCATCACCTTCTTCATCAGAGACAACATCACCTCCCTCACCTTCCAGGCTGCTGTTGTTGCAAGAAGGGCATGTTGTGTGAGGTAGCTGTTTAGATAGATTGTTTGCAGCTTCTTTTGGAACATCACCATCTTTTTTAGCTGACCAGCAATCAACCAGGGAAAGCTCATGAACATCAAGGCTTGCATGACAAAGTTGAGATAGCTTGTCTCTTTGTCTCTGAGATCATCATGCTTATCTCCCTTTGCTATTTGAATGACCAAGGCCAGTAGCGTGAGGAGCTTGTGAGCCATGGCAGGATTGACCATGTTTTTCTTGGCAGCCCTCTCCTTGGACTCCTTGATTGTGTTCGAGATCAACATTGCTATCTCCTTGCCAGCCAACAGGTGCATGTCCATCATTTGTTTCTCCACCTTGTGAGCCTCCTTCAGGTACACCTGCAAGGAGATCAGCCAGCTATGGTGAAGCAGAAACATCTTGGAACAAAACTGATATCATGGATCAGGGTCAACATGGGTTGGGCAGGTGCAATCATGTGCACAATTGTGCTCCTCACCGCAACAGTGCTTGAAGTACCAAGCTTGTTTCCCATGTAAGATCCAAGCCCCCTTATGTGATTGCTACAAAGGAGGCTTTTGTTCTGCTTCCACAATCACCAACAGTTCCACCCACATGATGTTCAATGTTCAATGTACCTCCATGATTGCATCCTTCACACTTTTCAATTTCTCTCCCAATGCATACAAGAATATCTTGTTGGGAATCGGATATTGATCCAGATGTCCCTTTGGAAAGAGATGATCCATGAGTCCATATCTCAATGCCCTCAGCTTGGCAGGCATCAATTTCTTTACCAGATCCATGTCTGGCATTGTCATTATTCATGTCAGATTATCCCTTTCCACCTTGGCCATCCTGATCACATCGTCCCAGTAGTTCAATAGCTCCCCTTTATACTCCTGTTTCTCCTTGGTGTTGCTTGACACAAAGTATTCTATCATTGCCATCTGGTATTTTTGGACTCTTTGGAAGTGAGTCATGTATGTGTCCATCCAGCCTTCAAAGTAGGTCTTGTCCATCATTTCCCAGATGGACATGAAGATGGGCATGTCCCTCATGTTCTTCTGCACTCACCAATGCTCTTCTTAGTATGCCCAATGCCATTCTTCTCTCAACATGCTGTCCTTGGTCATGTCTTTGAATTTGATGGGTGATGCTAGGAATTCTAACATATTACTCAGTGTCAGGAGTGCATCCATGTGATGCTGGAATTTTTTCCACTTACTCCACTGATTGTTGAATACCAGCCACTGATGCTTCAAATGCTTAATCCCACCTTGGTGTTGTTGTGAGATTGAAAGTGGGGTGTCAGAACAGATAAAATAGTTCATCAAACAGCTCTACATCTCACAAGATTTTCTCCAGATTTGAGCAACACAAGCTTTGGACTGCCAGCATCATGGATTCAATAAACTTGGTACATTCCTCCTTGGTTATTGTCCACAAGATCATGTTCATAATCAGATGCAGACTGTTGTTCTCAGAGTCTTGATGTGTTGACAATATTGAGTTGGCTGCCAGGTGATGCTGTATCAGCACACTCTCCAAATGTTTCTCAACCTTTTCTGAAACAAATTGATTGGCATGGCAGGCACAAGCATGCACACAATTGCACCCTTTCAGACATGACCTACCAATATCCAAGAACCTCACCAACTACACACCATTCTTCCTCAGCTCTCTTTCAAGATCAATGACCACCTGTTGGAACTCATTCAACATTGCCCCGATGACTGGTTTATTCCAGTCTCCTCCTTTGCTTTATGCCATTGAATGTACATTGCATGCATCTCTGGTTGGTGGTAATGCATGTAATGGAATCTATGTTTTCCATTGTATAACATCATCCTCAATCCTTTGGCCCCCTCTCACCATTGAACATGATTGTCATATCTTTCCAGACTCAGTGGTCACAATGAGGTCATGTTGATATCTTTGACTGCCACTCCTACATCCAGAGCATGTCCAACAACACAGTTTTGCAGTCCATGCTGCTTGATTCCTTTGATGAATTGACTCATAAAGTTGGCATTGATTAGTCACAAGTTTATTTGTTGATGTTCCAGTGTTGGTCCACATTCCAGGTCATCATCATCCATCACCATCATGAGTCCATATCCTAATGTCACTCCCTTGATATGATCTTCCACCTTCTCAATGTGCATCTGGATTTCACTCTTTTCTAGAGTGTTTATCACCACTGTCTGACAATTCATGTCAGTCACAGATCAGATGGCTGGCACAATCTTGCACAAGATTGCACCTCCTTTTTTTTCTCTCACCTTGTCAGCCTCCTTCATGTTCTGTATCATAAACATTTCTGTCAATCCTTGTATCTTCAACCATGTGTCATGCAAGACCAACCTTTTTGCTGCCCTTTGCCTTTTTCTTCATAGTGACCTTGTTGACCACCTTTCCCTTTCCTTTGTTCTTGTTCTTCTTGGTCTGTATCACATGTCATCTTCAGTAGGTCTTGTTTTTCTTTCCCTTTTCCTGCTCACCATGCAGCCAGCAATCTCTTCTTTGTTTTCTTCATCCTCCTTGCTCTCTTCATCACCCATGTCTTTCTCATTCGCCTTGTCCAACCTGTCAACATCTGACACATTGTCCATTTCTTCCTCCATTCTTTCCATCACATCTTCCATCTATTCATGTTTTAGAGCATGAGCACAATCTTGTGTATGATTGCACCTCATGCTTACCCCAATCACATCTTGATGTTTTTCATTGCTGGGCCCAGCCTCAGCATTCTCTGATTCTTCAATGATCACCTATCATATTTTGTCAGTCATTGTTTTTTTTTCTCTTCTCTAGAATTAGATTATCCATACCTCATCGTCATTCAGCTAAGGTGAAGTTCATGTCATGATCAATCCATCATCATCTTTGAATGTCATGAATCATCCTTACCTCCATAGCCAAAGCCAGAGCCAAGGCATGGTCTGCAGATGTGTCAACATTGCCAAGATCAACTCTCACCTCCCTCAATTTTCCTCACTTAGCTTGTTAACAGAATAATGCCCCCTGGGCAATTCCACACCATCTATACCCCTGTCACCAGGTTCTCTTGAGGCAGACATTTTCACAACATCAACACAATGCAACTCACTGAGCTGTCATGGTTTGTTGACATCATGCAGGGCAACTACATGACAAATGACATCCACTCTGGCATACTCGAAGATTGTCCTTTCCTTACTGATTTTACCCAAGTCATGCAGTAAGTGCTAGTTGTGGTCTGTTTCAAACATACTGATTGCTTTTTCAGAGATATACAAGAATGTGCTGGTCACCCTATGTGGCATGGTACTGTACCACTGCAGTTACACTGCACAGGGCACATTACATCAAGAATCATCCACCCACAACATGGCCAAACCAATTGCAAAGCATGTCCTTGGCCTTTTTGGTCTGGGCACCATCATTGAGTATAGCAAGTTCCTGGCTGAGGTGGAGCCATCTGAGCAAGGGGAGGAGGTTGATCTCCACAATGTACTGCATAAATTTACATAGCTAATTTCTTGTATTTTTAAAATTTTTCTACCACCCAATATACAAACTCATGTGCCCTCTCAACCCTAGGCTCGACCTTTGACCTTTCCTTGTTGCATTCAGGATATAGAGGTAAGATAGGGGGTGCAGTCATCCTATGTCACAGAGGCAGACAAAACGCAACCCTATGGTACCATCTTGGCTCTGACCATGACCACACCATATATGAAGGTGAAATGGTAGGTAGCAGCTAAACTACTACACTGCACCCCCATAGTATGAAGGGCATCCATTGCCCTTGACAACAAAGCAGCAATCCTTGCCACTAAGTCTTTTGCATCCAACCTGGATTACTGACATCTTCCACAAAACCATAACTGAAGCACTCAAATGACACTGACCCTCCAAGATCATGATCAGATGGTCCCTAGGCCACCCTGGCATCCCAGGAAATGAGCAAGCAGACAAGGAAGCCAAGGAAGCAGCAACAGGCATAGTTTCATATCAGACCAACCTCCCAAAGGACCCCCACATGTGAATGGGCTGTCCAAACCCACTACCCAGAAGCAAATTGGCTGTGAAACAAGCACTCAATGCTCAGGAAAAAACTCTACAATGCAAGATCTTCGAAACCTCCAAAAGAGGTGAGCAGGCCATCTTCTTAGACTCTTGGTTTGTTCACTTCAGTAGTCCCAGTATGCTTTGTTCTTAGGAATAGTATGAGTGTCACCAAGAGGTTGTCGGAATTGGCCTGTTGCTTGGACAAAGCTCAGTAACATTGGTACTGCAATAGGGTTGGGTAGTAGGTGCAGAATGTTGACAGATTGTTTGCAAAGTTTCATGGATATATGCATTCTTTCACCAGCATAGAACAGGCAAATCAGTATGTAGCATATGGCTGTCTCTATGGTATCTGGGTAGTGTGGACAGTAGGGTGATGCAGATTCGCCTATACAGAATAGGTGTGGGTTTAATGAGTGGTGGCCCATCCACTGGTGTTTCTTTTATTTAGGTCCGAGGTGAGTTTTAGAAAGGAACCAGTGGCTGGTTTAGGGTGACACAGAGACTTGACCCAGAGTTGCTGTTCTCTTTCCTATGGCTTGGTCCAGAGTACTGATGTGCTGAGTGATGTTACCCACCGCTGCATCATTCTAACCTCCACCAGCTCTACCATGCACAACAAATGGCAAAAATGCCAGATAACTCACCCATACCATGCATAGCATGCAGATAGACACATCTCGCATGCACCATCTGACAAGGAGTGAAGCCCCATGGGCATAAAACAAGGATCAATGCCTGTTTTGCCCAGTAGTCTTGGTTGACCCTGCCCAACACTTGGACACATGTTCAGACATGAAACAGCTCTCATCTACCCCTATGTCAATGCACATATAGACCAAGTATATGCTCTGAAGGAGCTTCCAGACAGGTACCAGTGTCCCCTATGCCCCTTTGTTGGACTTTCATCTGACCTTTATGCTCATTTTGAAAAGCACTGCGTTATTCACATATGTATCTCCTCACCTCATGCCAAAGCCACCCGAGCCACCAGTCCTCCAGGATCTTCAAGATGAGCATAACCTCTCCTCTGACACTGATGAAGAGCCTCCTCTTAAAAAGGCAAAAATTGGAGCTTCACAGCTATCTTCCATTCCCCTCCCCTTGTCCTTGTTGTCTGGTTTCAGGGCACCCACCAACCCATTTTCATGAAAATCCCTCTCTAGGACAGCTGGATCAGACCACTGTAGCCTTAGGAAAGCCCCTCCCTCACCCACCCCAAACTCTGCCATGCAGACACCCATGTTCCTCCATCAAAACCACCACCATGAAACCCTGCCCTCCATTCCTAAGCTAGTCACATCAGTCATGGCAAATTTCAGCATGCTTCACACCATTGTCACCCAGTTTCTCGAAGGGCATAAGGAAACCTGTGTCCTCCATTCAGTCGTTTTGATTCAAAGCATGTAGAGTAGAGTCTATGCTGAGCGACACCTGCCATGAAAAAATTGTGCCAGCGACCTGCTGACTCGACATTGTGTAGCATTATCTATGCTACTTGAAGAGGCCCCACTCGGCTTGGAACTACCCTACAGATAAGGATACATAACTTTTCCTGCTGACACAATCAAGAGCCCGACACAGACTAAGGAACAGCTAAGGCCACACACCATGGCCTATAGGGTGCAGGGGTGACCCTGGGATGAGCACATGGCAGCATCTATGGGGCAGCCGGGTTTCCCCTCACCATATAGTTCTGCATAGCTAGAATCAAAATTTGAAGCCAGGCGGTGTTCTATTACTAAAATACATTGGAACATATCACTTGAATGACTAGACACATGCTGGATCAGATTCATCTCAGGTAGAACATAGGCTGGACATGTTGCTGAGGTCCAGAAGCGTTTATGATAAGCATCTAACTACAACCGTAAAAAAGAACCTCTTCAAGCTATAAACAGATCATTGAGCTTTTTTCTGAATGATTTAGGTAGTAATTCAATGATCTTGGGACCTCACTCAATTTTTCCTTCCATGGTACTCAGAATTATGACAAATCTACCTGAACATTGAGATCCATGTCGCATGACTGCCTCACCCTCATTGTCGCTTGCAGCAACTTTTTTGTCAAATTATCTTCTTGTTTCTTGCCATTTCTTGGTTTATCTTCATATATCTCTGTTAACATATGGGGAGGAAAAGAGTTTCTGAAATGTGCTTGGTGGAGGTATGTGTGATTTGCATTCTTTCATCAACCACTTACAAAACAGCATAGCTCAAGCATTTCCATGAGACAAGCAACACCTGTCAGTGGAAGTGTTGAGAGAGGCTGTGAGTAATGAAACTAATTTCCATCATAGCTTAATCAATGTGTTTGTGCTATCAGACAAGGTGCTGCACTGGAGGAGTATTGGAGCAGGTGCCACCAGTACCAGCAACAATATAGGTATGCTTCATCATTTGTTTTGTTTGCATTACTTACGCTTGAAAAGCCAGTGCAAGAAGGGCATGAAGAAAGGGAAGGATGTGCCATGACCTCCTTTGAGGAAGCGCAGGTAAGCGTCTACCTGTTGCACATGATTCACAGGCCAAGTCTGTCACACAAGATGCACCATTCAGCCTTTTGATAACAACAATGACAATGAAGATTATGACGATGAGGAGGAGGAAGAGTGTGCTGAGTCAAAGTAAGACCTTGATCCCCTACCTTCACTTTTACTACCCTTTTTTGCCTAGGCATACCTGTAACCTCAGGTCATGATGGTAAGCCCACCCAACAACCCACTAATCAATGCTAACAGTGCTATGGAAAAAGCCTTTGCATTCCAGACTCATCAGACAGTGTCCCAGGATGAGAAAGAGGCCCATGGCAGTCTAGTCCTGTGGTCAGGCTTTAGGCTCCAACCCCAGGTGCAGCCCATGCATTACCCCAGGTAACCTCTTTTTTTTTCCCCTGTACTTGCTTAGCTTGGCTTCAAAAGTGACAGTGATGATGATCAGGATCAGGGCATGGAAGGGTTTGTTTCTGGCCCTGGTATAGCTGATGATGACATTCTCCTTCCTAAGCCTGCACCCCTTCACAGATGACAATGACATTCTCCTTCATGAACCCATACCTATTGTGGATGATGACATTCTCCTTCACAAACCTGTACCTATCACAGATGACAACATTCTCCTTCATGAACCCATACCTATTGTGGACAACAACATTCTCCTTCCCGAGCCTGCCCCTCCCCTTGAGCCCACACCCATCACGGTTGACAACAACCTTCCCCTGAACCTCTACCTATCATGGTCGACTATGAGACAAACTTTCTTCTGACAATTGCGGTCATTGATGAAGAAGAGTACATGACTGATGTGGACAAGGTGGATGAGCTGGAAGATGAGCTGATGGCATTTGAATTGAGCAATGACAAGGACAAGATGAGAGAGATAAATGTGGCGCTTGAAGCACGGTTGAGCAAGGACCAGCTTGGTGAGCTCAAAGACTTGGGCCCAGATATAAACAACCCATAAGTCCAGGCTATTTTTCTCACCACTAGTGAGCTCCCCAACCATGAATGTCAGCCATCACCCTGGCTTGTGGGCCAGCCATAAGTTGGTTTGCCATTCCAAACATCGATGCTTACAGCACAGCTATAGACACCACTGCCTCACCCAGGTCAAGCTTTTTGATGATGAGCACAAATTAACTATGCCTGCAAGGCTATGTCAGTGAGTGTTTACATGGCCAACTCTGGCTGCTTGCTTACCACAGTACAGCCTGCTTTGCCATGCAGCCAACCTCCTTGTTTCTCCCCCATCACCCCCTCCCATTATAGATAGCAAGGGCCTGGTCAGCAGCCATTCCCCTTCAATGGAGGGCTTGGTCCTCCTGAGAAGCTTGTTAATCCCAGGTAGGGTCTCCTTTTCCCTATCATACACCTCTAACAACCCATAAGAAACACAAGCCCCCAACCAATCTGCTCGCCTGTCCTGTTCAACAAGCGCAGGTAGGCCCAAGCCTGCACCCTTTTGCACATCTTCTGACCCTACATAGACACAAGGGCAAGGGCAAAGCAGTTGAACATCATGAAGAAGTCGCTCACGGCTGTGAGTAAGCAATGTCCCTTTGTCTTCCCCACCATGATGCTGATGGGGCTGGTACAGTGGCTCAAAAAACTGTCCAGATGTTTGCAAGTTTTTCATTAAATGTAGTAGTGCTCAATAAATCTTAATCCTAACCCTAACATGATACTCACTCACATGTTAGGGTTAGGATTAAGATTTATTGAGCACTACTACATTTAATGAAAAACTTGCAAACATCTGGACAGTTTTTTGAGCCACTGTATCAAGAATACCTCTATTCCCTGGAACTTTTTGACATCTTCCAGGCAATACAGGATGATGAGTGGGATAAACACATGTTGTTCATGTTGCAGGCATCATCCATCCTGGTGCAGCACCCAGGTGGTGTCCATAGACTGCCTTCGTCCTCTCAGCCCTCAATATGCCATATGTGACATCTGACATTGCTGACTCAGTCGCTCAAGGCCAGCCTTCCCCAGAAATGGGACAGGTTGATGGCCCCAATAGTTCTGCACCAAATTGTTGTATTTCCAGTTAGCCATTTTTTATACATTCACATTAAGTTACCATATGTGCCATGAATTGGCCTTGCCCTCTCTGAGCCCCATGTCAACATGATGCACCTTGTCCACCTTTGCCTTGAAGAACCCTCAATCCATAACTTGTAGTGTCATTGCATTGTTACTGTTCACTGCCTGACTTGTCTGACTTGCCTGGTTGCTGTATGATGTGCCTGACACATTCAGTTCAGCTTGGACAGGCATAGTGCCAACACTCACCATTACCCTCCTCCCCTCCTCTCAGTTGTGGGCTTGCTATTTCGCATGGATCACTCAGTTCCATTGGTAGGGTCTGGAAGAGCATATGGTGGTCTTTCGTCATCCCTTGAGGTGCGCTGACTGCCTTCTATTGCCAGTCGATCCCAAGAGGTGAATGGGAGATGGAGGCCGATTATCAGGGGGTTGGTCCCAGCTATGGCTGGGGTACTGGGTGGAACAGGCAGCACAACGAGCAGCACAATGGCACTCACAGCAGCCCAAACTGTCGAGCCGGACCACGGCATGCACAGGGGAGGGCTGCTCATGTCCTCTACTCTTTCCCAACAGCAGTCCAAACCATCGAGCCAAACCACGGCACATACAGGGGAGGGCTGCTCATTGCAGGTGCTGGTCTTTTCTCAACCCAAGAGCCTCACTCTCCCAACAGCAGTCCAAACCAATCACCTGTGCCAATGACATCAGCCTTAATCTTGCTCCATCCCCCATCCTTGTCTCTACCCACACACCATGGTAAGGTGCTAAATACCCCCCATTATCTTCTAACGGTTCTAAACCCAGGCCTTGCAGTTGCATTTGTTGTCGCAGGAAGCAATCTCAACAAGAACATCAACAATGCCCTCCAGCATGAGGCTGACCACATCCTCTCAGGTGACAATGACTATGAAGCTGGCCTCATAGATCCAAATCCAGCCCCACTGGGTATGGTGGATATTTCACCTGTTTGTTTAACAGGCTATTAACTTGGCTGCTTTCTAGTCAAGCATGTTTAATAATATCCTTCCCCTGCTTCACTAAAATCATCTCAACCAGCCAACAAACTAAACCACTATCTGGCTTCTGATGTTGAATATGTTCCAGATCCACTCTCTTGGTGGTACAAGTGTTGCACAATGTATCCACACCTATCTCACATGGTATGTAATTATCTTACAATTCCTAATAAGTCCTGTGTTTTTGAGCATGATTGTATGATTGATGATCAATACAACCACTTCTATTGACATCAAACAGTTGTTTAGTTGTGGTTGGCTAATTATACCTCATACACAGTCTCATCTGTCAAGTCAGTCTGCCTGAGCATTGATGTATTTAGATCAGTGGAGTCTACTCAAGTTTATCAAGGATGAAGATGTGCTTGCCATCAATGTTCTCACAGATGTCAAAGGTGTAGAGGAAGCATAACGGGTGGAATAGTATAGTAGTCCTACCATCCATGTAGCTGTACATGCATGCATTTGTTGTGCTAGTATGCTATAATGACTTGAACCCATGGGTAACTCATGGGTTTTTCATACCCACAAGATACCCTCACTGACCCATGAAAGATACTCATACCCACCTCATGGGTATGGGTATATTTGTGGGTATGGGTGTGGTGGGTACAGGCCCAGATACCCCAGGGTATACCCATGATATTGCCTAATGGTCATCCTGTTGGCCTACTCCTTGACATCAAGCTGGTGCCCACCTGAACTCCATGGAAGGGTATTTCAGCGCCAAATGTGGGATTCCACCAAGGTGGCTGCAAAAGAGATGCATCCTAGTGAGTATTGGTACCTGGACAATGTTTGAGCAAAGTGGAACCTTGCCCATCATGTGAAGGGTACAATGCAGTTTGTGCAAAAGACTGCATGTTTGAATGAAGCAGCAAGCCAAGACCAGCCCCATCTCAAGGCGCTCCTTGTGTCCATGTTTTTAACCACCTCCTCTTCATCCTGACACCCTCTCTAGCAGAAAACATGTGCTGAAGAAGCCTCACCCACTGATCACCATTGGGGAAGTGCTTGCATGGCCAGCTCCTGATATGTTTCAAATCATTGCTTGTGCCATTGACTTTTACCCATTTGACCTCAAGGATGCCTGCAGTGTACCAACTCCAAGGTGACCCTGCATTTTCTGCCCTGTTCTTATTCCATCTATAGGCCCAACTCGGAATCGAAATGGAGGTATTGTCTCTTTATCCAAGTCCAGGATGAAGAAGGGGATCAATTAGTTGTATCTCTCTCTGGAAAAGAGGTGAGCCCATTCTACCCCACTGCAACACTTTCCTGATGGTACCACAGTGCATGCTGTTCCAGCACCTTGCTCCTACAAACTTATGTGAGGATGCTGTTGCATTTGATGCATTTCTCAAAAGGCTGGACCCTGTGATCGGAAACTTGAGAGACATTCATGAGTTGTGGTCTAGAGACAAGGACAAGACCATCAACTCACCAGTGCTGATGCTCACCATTGAAAGCTGGAATGTCAAGGGTGACAAGGGCTATCATAGGGTGTCCTTTGTATAGACCACTGGAGTACATGTCTCACTTTTTAAGATGGTCATACCCCATGAGTCACACCCACAGCAGGTGACAATACCAACTGGAAGGAATACAACAGTGAATCTGCCTGTTTTATAGGGTAAATTTTCATGCTTTTTGGAGCACCTAGTGATGCTATGCTTGCCATCCCTGTGCTATGCCCATTCCAAGGGGCCCCTCTTTTGTTAAATGCCATCCATAGCTTCCACTACATGTGATTTGTGTGATCCAGCAGTACCAGGTGATATCTTTGATGAGCAACACTCCCCATGTGTCTGGTGACCTGCTGACGACATCACATATGCATGTGATTGCTGCATTGACACATTTAAACTGATGCTTCCCAAAAGCCCCCATCTTTTCCCCACCCCTGTTCATCCCAATGTTCATCCCATTCAGGGACCACCCTCTCCTCTCTAACCTTGATGCCATGGTCAGCAAGGCTGAAGACATGGTGAGGAAGATCAAGGATGCAGCCTCAATTGCTCAGGCATCACTTTCTTGGTCTCAACAGCTGATCAAGCAGCTGGCCTCTGTGTACATCCCATTCCTTTTTTCTCACTTCCAAAGCTCAATATATGTGCTGTTTAGCAGCTTAAAGTTGCTTCCAGAGCTGGTCAGCCAGCCCTTGCCAACCAGCCAGAAACTGCACAGCCCTTTACTGCTGCATCAACAAGCTCACAACCCCCATCTTCCAAGCCCATGTTTGCCAAACTTGGGACTACAGAGACCTTTTCTTCCAAGCATCCCCCATCACCATTCCTGGCTTGGCGTCTCAGCTACTCTCCTGCTGAGCTCCACCTGACTTTTATTATTCAGTGTATTCTCAACCAGTATCATAAGTGAGAACTCACTGTGCCATCAAACAAGTAGAGATGACACATAACTTTGAATGATTATTGTTGTGGTCAATGCAGGCATTCTCCATTTGGAGAAAATTCACTGGTATTTACTATAAAAGAACATGCTTGACCAGGTCCCTTCTTGTCCTGTTACTACTTCTTCCTCTGAGATGTCCTCATTCACCACCACTGGTCTCACTGTTCAGGCTGCATCATCTCTTGCTGAAGCTCCCACATTTGAAGAATCTGCCATAGAGGAAGGTGGTCTCAACACGGAGAGCCAAAAAGAGTATGTCATATTAACTGCTACCATTCCTGTTGTGCTGCCTTGCAGGCAGCCAGGACTCTGCACCAGGGACAGAGGTCTTGATGACCAAAGGATTTGAGGTATTAGCTGATGGCTGAACATTCCACTGGCAGGCAGCATCTGGGGGCCTTGCTTTTCAAGAGGCAAAGAGGGTGTGCTAATGTGAATATGCAGATGGCAGGAGCAGCATCCCCCTTGAAGATATGGTTGGCCATTCACTGGGCTGTCAATGCAGCCATTAAGCACTTGGGAGGAGGAGGAGTTGGAGTACATTGTGAATTTTTTTAACAGGGCATCAACTAACAGCTCCACCCCAGGGACAGCCTGGACCCGGAGGACTTTGAGGGTCCATTTGTGTGGGAGCTTGATCTCTCTGAGCTTGTAGTGATTGGAGGAAGCCCACCATAGCGTGAGTCACCACTAGCACTGGTCCCAAATGTGTGGGAACTCAATCCCTCTGAGCTTGTGGTACCACAGTGCAAGTCACCACCAGCACTGGTCCCAAAAAGCTCTGCAGGGGACCCTGCCCAAAGGGGCCAGTGAAGAAAAACCAAGCTAGCCACAGCTGAGAAACTTGGAGCCCCCCCATGACTGCCTGGCAGAGGGAAATGGAAGTGACAATCCTGAGGGAGGCTCACTGGGGGGGCAAGGAGGCTTGAAAGGAATGTGATGCACCACATCAAGCTACATATACTATGCATAGAGTTTTTGTAAATCCACTCATATGTCATATGTTTGTCTTTGGAAGCTTTACTTTCTGCTTGTTGTTGTTCTTATTCACAAGGACTTGTTCAACATTGATAATACCACTGAGGATGAGGAGACAGTTGACTAAACCAAGGGGGTCACTTGTGAACATATCTCTTATCACAATTAGTCTACATTCCTAGTTGAATACTCTTAACCATAAGCAGGGTTTCGCAGTTTGCCCTGCAGTTGACTGATTCATTGTGAGGGGGTTGCATTTGGTTATTACCAGTGTGGCAGATTACTTGTTTGATAGTACCCTGTGTACATGAAGTGTTAGGTCTACATGTAGTACCATATTGCCCTGTCAGACTTGGATAACCCAAGGTACAACATTCAAATCTGCACCACCACTGGTACTTTCTTGAGCAACATGATCGTCACCAGCGCCATACATACCAGATTAGTATTGTGTCACTCTTGCAATTGGGCAGTAGACAAATGGCTTCCTATCCTTGATGATGATGTGGGAATTTGTTGTACAAGTACCTCCTTGGGAAGATACTGATCTCCTACAACTAATTTAGAGGATGGATCCACACCAAGGGGTGTTTCTCTGCTTCAAGAAAGGCACTGCCAAAAATATAGAGGAAGCTTGCATATAATTTGTACTATACTCCCCATGCTTTCACCACTATATCATGGTCCTGGCACAATGGTTGATGAGATATTTCACACTCCATGTCTGCACAGATTATATCTATGATGACAGCAATGTCTCAGTGGAACTGAATAGAAAGGTCTTGAAAATAACAAAACTTGGTCAATGACCATTGTACTCCTAAATGTGTTCCCTTGATTATATAAGCAAACACAGTTTTACCAAGTCATCATTCACAATCTTGCTTGAATGTGAACACCATTGGGTGTGCTATGGTACTATGTGTTACAGGGGTATACTTTTTGCCCCTATTATCTAAGCATTTGCAATGCTCAATGGCAATGCTCAAGTCACTATGTTCCTGTCCTACAGCTATTGACCTCTAAGCACCCACCATTAGACACTTGATGCGTTCAAACATCCAAGTCCCTTTTCCCACAGTCCCCTTGTTTGGTCCTGTGTACATTATTATAGAATTCAAACCCAGACAAACAGAGTTTGCCTCATGGTTTGCTTCTCATTCATTTCCACCTTCATTAAGGCTATGCAATGCTGCACATTAATCTCTGCTTGTAGCCTCATGGCTATGTGCTTCCATTCTCCACAGCCTCATGGCTGTTCACACTTCCCTTCCATTCCACACAGCCCCGGAGGCTATGTGTCATTAGTACTTATATAGTAGTAGATTGTAGATACACCAACAACATATACAGTGACTCACAAAATTGTCCCAATGTTTTGCACTTTTTGATTGTTGATTGCATATCTCAGGAACTAAAACAGGTACAAACAAAGTGTCAGTGTATAAATGGAAGTATTTACTCAGGGCTAGATG
>JBBPLR010000236.1:0-28023 GCA_038089915.1 Sutorius australiensis | reverse complement strand
AGAAGAAGATGTGGGTGATGACAGAGAAGGAGAAGAAGGCAAAGGGGAAAGGGAAGGCTAGGGCCCCAGGTGAGTGACATTGAATTCACCTGGTCAATACTAATCTGGATTGTTAGCATGCCCATCATGCAAATGAGTTGAGCCTGAGGTGCTCAATCTCATTATGGATGAAGATGAGGATGAAGAGGGCAGTGTGTCCAAGGATCAGCCTGGTCTGTTGACTCAACCAGTCAATGTGGTGCTGAAGCAGGTGCACAAAGAGGGGATCCATGCCCTCACACAGCTAGAAGGGAGGTCACAAGTGCTCAAGGGGAATATCTGTGTGGCAGAGGACATCCTTGTGAGTATGTATACAGAGGCAGCTAACCTCAATGCCAACATTGCCACCATCTGTGCTGGGTATGGCCTGTAGGGTAGCATAGTAGGTTTTGTGTATCCACCCTGTAGATAGAAATCCAAACACATGTCCTGTCCAAGTCCAAGTCCAAGTCAAAGTCCAAGTGAATCCAAATGACCTGAGTAATTCAAAGAAAAGAAGTAAGCTTGTATGTGATAAAGGAATAAGAACTGAAGAGTATTTGAACAATGGAACTGAGTGTGAGTTTCTGCTTGTCTTTGCTTTGTTGGTCCACTTTCTTGTCTATACTTACATGGAACCCAATCATTGATGCTGGATATACCAGAAAGAAATGAAACACAATCCAAATGAGGTGTAGTGTCTCTATACATAATCGAAGACAAATGTCTATCATAGTTGAGTGGTCTGAGACACAGATAAAAGAGAGATCAAGAGAAGAAGAGTTCTGTTTCCATAGCCTGTATTGTATCATGCTTTGCTTTGTTTTTGGTGGTTTAGTAGTTTTTAGTCATGTTTTTATGCTTTTCATCAAGAGTAGAGTCACCAGATGAAACCCAGGATGAAATAGAGGTCACCAAATGAATACCAGGATAGAACAGACATATTGCATATCATAGGTTTTTGTTAATCCAAAGAGAGGAGTGTGTCAGAATCAACTTTGTGCTCAACATCTTTGGCTTCATAATTGTCTAGCTCTTCTTCTTCTAATCCAGTGAGATCCATTACTGGAATCAACATCTCCATGCATGGATGGTATGGTAGCAACTGGAAGGCCACATACTTCAGTCAAGATACTGCCCCATCCAATTCCACCAGTAGATACAATCTGCTGGTAGTCCAGCAAAGGACCACCATAGGACCTAAGTACCTAGGCTTCATTTTCCAGTTTAAGTCTTTCTCAATCTGAGAGTTCTGGACCAAAACAAGGTCTCCAGATTTGAAGTCATAATCCCAGATCCAGTTCTTGTATTGCACCTCAAACTGTTTGATAGATGCAAACCAAGATCAGGTGACTTTTTCTTGCATAGATTCGATATCTTCTTGTCACTTTTGTAGCTGCTGGGCTCTCCAAATGGTTAGGCTTTCTCTAGAGGAAATGTCAGTGTTCAGAAATGGAATGAGAAATGTTGCCTCTGCAAGATCAAAAGGAAAAAGGGGCTTTACACCATATATCATGAAGTATGGTGAGAGACTGGTAGGTTTTAGGATAGTAATGTGTTCTGCCCAAAAAACAGAATGAGCTGTGCTTGGCCAGCAAACCTCCCCTCCCAGGGTACTTTTGATGATGGCCTTCCAGCCATCAAAGTGACGCTGTTCAACCATGCCATTCACCTGCAAGTTGTAGGGAGATATGTGGATATACCAGATACCATAGCAGGTCAATAAAACATCCAGAGCTTGAACAAATGCAGGACCATTGTCAGTAATGAGCTTGGAAATAGCTCCCCAGTGACAGAGGATCTCCTCAAAAATGAAAGAAGGAAGTGTGAAAGCATCCCCAGAATGCAACATGTGCCATTCCAGATATGCAGTAAGAGCACACCAGGCTTGGATGAAGAAGCAATATCTGCTGAAACGCAGCATAACCATAGTGTTGATATGTGCTTTGTGGAATAAACCACCAATGACCAGAATGATCAGCAGGATGTGCAAACACTGGATCTGCTGGATTTGACATTTGTGACAGGTGCAGATGAACCATTTGACATTGTTGACCAACATGGGCCACCAGAAGTACAACAGTAAATGCATCTGGATGAAAAAGATACCTTTGTACCTGAGGTCATCATGAGCCTCTGAAATGAGTCTGAGACAACATTCAGCTGGAACTACCAACTGATGACAGCCATGAGGCTCTTGATGGAAAAGAGACCCATTGTGAATGAAGAACTGGGTAGCTGCATTGACAAAGGACTGGAAATCCAAGTCCAAAATTGTTACAGGTCAATTTTAGCACCATTCTGAAGCCCCTATATTCGGGTTAGATACCCCTAAGCAAGGGCTAAATACTCTACTAAGGCTTGAAGCCTTAACTCAAGTTCCTAAATCTTTAGTGCCACTTAGATGTGCAAGCACATTCCAGTCACTAAGTCTACTATCTTGTCTCGAAGATAAGATCAAGCTTATCAGCAGAACTAATTATCTTATCAGTCACATGGTATTGATTATCATTGTTGACATTATTATAGAGTTCAGGATGCACATAGCATCACTGATCTAGATCTCATCTCATCTGATCCTAGGGATCTGGAATTCCTCATGACCACCATGAGGCCACTGCCTCACCATGCCTTGATGGCATGTATGATCTTCCATTCTGCCACACCTCATGTAGGCAGCAAGTATTTAATATGATAGGGGCTGTTCCCCCTTTCTTCTATGCACACATGGATTGCATGCATGTCTTCTCTTCCATTCCTATTTATTAACTTCCATTCTACACAGCCTTGAAGGCTGTGTCTATGCTTCCATTCTGAGGCTCTGCAATCTCATTGCAACCTCAAGGACTACTCCCTTATTTAGTTGTACATCTATAGATTAGATTACAACATATGTAAATAGATCTCTGATATATATACCAGGGGTTCTAGCTGGGTTAATCTCCAGTCTAGTTCACTTTTGATTTCCTTTCATAAGCTGGTTGGATACTTCCCCAGTCCCCACTAGTACTCAGGGCATACACAGCCCCCAAGTCAAGCTCAGAGTTGTGTACTTGTCACATCCCTTGCCTAGCAAGCTCAGGCATCCCAGCAAGCAGCCTACTGGCCTAGGGGTTTGGGTTGTTTCAGAAATGTCCAGAGGGTGGACACAAGTGTTGAGGAATTTGTGAATCTGAGCAATCTGAACTTCTTTTGCAAGAGCTTTAGTGGAATGCAGAAGTGTTGGATGTGCAGAAGATGAGTCCAGATCAGAGGAAGTTGAAGACAGCAGAAGTGGCAGAGACATACAGTGGATAGATAGTGGTGATTGCACATGATATTTGTTACAGGTCAATTTTAGCGCCATTCTAAAGCCCCTACATTCGGGTTAGACACCCCTAAGCAAGGGCTAGATGCTCTACAAAAAGGCTTGACGCCTTACTCAAGTCCCTAGACTCCTAGTGCCACTTAGATGTGCAAGCACATTCCAGTCACTAAGTCTACTATCTTATCTCGAAGATAAGATCAAGCTTATCAGCAGGACTGATTATCTTATCAGTCACATGGTATTGATTATCATTGTTGATATTATTATAGAGTTCAGGATGCACATGGCATCACTGATCTAGATCAGATTTCATCTGATCTTAGGGATATGAAATCCCTCAAGTCACCCATGAGGCCACTGCCTCACCATGCCTTGAAGGCATGCATGATCTAGAGATCTGCCACACCTCATGTAGGCAGCAAGTATTTAATGTGATAGGGGCTGTCCCCTCTCTTCTATGCACACATGCATTGCATGCATGTCTCCCATTCCATTCTTATTTATTAACTTCCATTCTACATAGCCTTGAAGGCTATACCTATGCTTCCATTCTGAGGCTCTGCCAACTCATGGTAACCTCAAGGACATTTACTATACTTAGAGTAGATCTATAGATTAGATCTCAACATATGTAAATATTATAGATGCTATATATACCAGAGGTGCTAGCCTGGTAACCCCAGTCTAGTTCACTTTGGATTTCCTCACCTGAAGCAGGCAGGAGGATACTTCCCCAGTCCCCACTAGTACTCAGGGCATAAGCTGCCCCCAAGTCAAGTCTAGGATGTGCATTTGTCACAACTCTTGTCCAGCAAGCTTGGACATCCCAGCAAGCGGTCTACTGACCTAGGGGTTTGGGTTGTTTCAATGGATCCTAGTGAAGTGTAGCATCAAGCTACTTGTCATGAGCGCAGTCGAGCGCTAGATTGTGCAAGAATAGGGGTTATAATATAGACCTGTAACAGCAAGATGGCAGGGGGGAAAAGAGAATCCCACTATATTTGCATAGTACTGTACAGTGGTCACTGTACAATTGAAGGGGACTTAACCTGATAGTATTTTACTATCAAAGCCCTGGCCTGAGCCCTGGGCTTGGGCCTGACCAAACCCAAGCCCAGGCCCTAGACCCTCCAAGCCCTATGTCTGGGCCTGGCCTGGCCTGGCCTATATAGGGCCTGGTACCAGGGCTTCAAGGGCCTGAGGCCCAAGCCTTAACATCACTAGACAGTACAGTATGTATGTCATTGCAGACTGCGATGACCCTATCATAGTATGTTCCATACCATAACTGAATAGCAAGGGGCAATATGGGTATGGTCCATAGAATGAAGGTGCAGTCCAATGTGTGGCAGCACACACGATTGCCTTATCTTGACAATCCTCATCTCTCTCATCTGCTTCACTTGACTTCATCCTCCTAGCAACATCTTACCTAGTGAGTTCTCCCCACTAGAGACTTCCTTCAAGCTACCTCTTCAGATCTCAGGACTAGCCTATATCTGCACCCCTTGCTGGAATACCCTACACCTGGTATTTCATCAAGGGTTGGCAGGTATGAGGGTACAGCACACACAATTACCTTATCTTGACAGACATCTGCTTCCATTTGGATTTCCTAGGTTTGCAGGCATAGACACTGAGAAATTGGAGCAGCTGATTACTACCAGTAGTGCTTGACACATTTCTCTGTATCAAATATTTTGAGTCTCTTGTTTACAAGCATGCAGTTTTGACATAGCCCAAATTATAGTAGCTCGTCAGTCACGTGACATTCCAGCTAGACTCACGTGACCATATTGTCGCGTTGTAATTTACTCTTCCTACACTTGTCTCGCTTGGACCATGACAGACCAGCAAATCTGGCGGTGGACACTCACGAAGGAGTCGATAGCGCCCTGCTTTGTACGTGACGTTCTCGCCATGGGTCAATCCAACGACAGAGGTCTGTCTCGTATTTGCTCTCCTCTTCGGTCAACTTACCCTAGAACGGGTCAGCAGACACCGACTTTTTCTGGCTCGGACACACCCCTTGTCGAACCGTTCTTCTCGTTGGCATGGTTGTTGCTATTCAAGTCTACGACAAGCGTGCCATATACACCAGCAAGTCTTAATCCACGTTGTTCGCTCACAGCACTGACGGCAGAACGGCATCACCAGTCGATGATGGAACAGCCGTGATCGATTGTGTCCTTCGTCACCCAAATATTACCATTGCTGCAACCTCACGGCGTTCTTCGCCTCGATCCACGGGGTGTCCGAGCGCAAAGCCGAACCCCGAACATTCCCCGCCAAAGAAACCGCGTCTCGACAAAGCCAAACTGGAGTCGACGGAGACGGAACCCCCACTCCCAATCACGGAACCTGGATATCCCGTCCGCGTCGTTGGTAAAGTTGTACGACATTATGAATCGAAGCAGATTTATGCTGATACGATTGGTATGTCCTCATTTCTTATCAATTTTCGGTAGCTCATGCGCCCAGACCCTTGCCCTTCCTCGCTCGACGAGATCGGACACTTGGAACACGTCATTGAGCTTCACAAGACAAAGTATTCCCTTGCCATTCCCTTTGTGTTACCTTCTGAGTCCCCGTCGTGCACCGTGCCGCCTGATATACCAACATCGCACGCAGGCGCGGATGCGGATGCGGGTATTTTCTCCAACCCTTTGTCCGCATCACACCCGGGTCCCAGCACCACGTCGTACGCACTGCCAGCACCGCCGCGTATGTCGATGCTGCTTCAGAATCGAAATAGATCACCGTCTGTATCGATGCATCTCCAGCCCCATCATGGACACACGCACGTTCCATCCTCACCCACCCCATCATCGATTGTGTCTTCGACGCCCTCAAGCCCGTGCAAACCATCGAGTCCCATTAAAGGACACAAAGTAAGTCCATGCGCCACGTGGATAAGACATTTCCCATGCCGCCCACTGACGTGTACGTCTCTACGGTATTTTCCTTTCTGCCCGCCAGGATCTGCCCAAACCTAAATTGCGACACCCCTCACGTCTACATACGCGCGATCTCACTGCGAATACGTTTCGACTGTACGTCGAACATTACATGGACAACGCTCCTCCGCATTTTCCTACATCGTGGCCCTCTCCCTCACGGAGCACATGCGAGGGACTGACGAAACGCCTGCTCGACAATGGCGAAGGTGATGAACTGACCCCCCGCCCCCGACTAAATGGAAGAAACGAGACCCGTGATAGCAATGAAGGCAAGGGTAAGGACAAACCAACCCTGGGTTTCACGCTTTCGCACTTGCGACGTGTGCCCGAATTGGCGCTGCTCGCTGCGCGGGTCGTCAGTGCCGAGACGCGAATGAGAGACAAAGCCGAGCGTGAAAAGGAGCCGGCGAATATTCGTACGACATTGCCAGCCTCGGCGGCGCTGGGAAGGTCGGTTGGACGCGAGAATAAGTCTGGCCCAATGCCTCGGAGTGGGACAGTGGCAGACCCGCCGCGCAAAAAGATGGCGCGGTTGTTTTCGTGGGCAGTCGTCAAGTTGTACGAAGAAGGGAGCATTGTACTCTGGGACGGGGACATACGGCCGCCACCAGTGCTGCCCACATCTCTAGTCCTATCCCTGCGGTCTAATGGATTATGGAACGACGACACGCGGAGTAGCGTCCCCGGGGCACCCTCGGTATCGTACTGTGCATCGTCTACGCTGGCAGATTTGAACATGCCTACCTCATCGTCTGCATCGGTGTTGTATAACTCGTCCGCGTCGGCGTCGCTGTACTCCCAGTATCATCCGCCACGACGTCCCTCTGGCAATAAGCACCCTCGGCATATTGAGGGACCGGAGGACACGGACGTCATCGATGCAGACGCGGATCCTGCGTACCTCTCGGACCCACCCGCAGACGAAGAGGCCTACGTCCCGCTCACGCCACGGTTATTGGCGGGGTACGTCAGAGAGGCAGTAGCTGCCCTACGTCGCGGGGGTGCTGGCGCGAAAGCGGGCACACGAGGAAGGGACGGCGGAAGAAAGGCAAGGGAGCCAACGCCGGAAGAGGTGTTGACGTATCTACATCGGATAGACGGGCGGTGGGCTAGGGTGGGGGTATGGGCTGTGGAGGAAGCGTTAAATGTTTTGAAAGAGTGATAGGCGTTGACGATCTGTTTGGATCTGGACATTGGGATTTCGTTGCTCCAGTGTCTTGTGAAGTAGCGTACTTTATGCTTGGTGGTATCATGTGGTAGGGGGATTATTGCGATCATAGTCAACTGTGTATACACGTCTCTGGTATTCGTACAAGAGGGCGGTAGAGGAATGTACATGCCAACTCGGTGTAGTTTGATCTTTTGAGTACGCCGTGATGTCCCCATTGACGTCTCTGATCTCCCATCAAGGTAAGGTCACCTCCCAGACCCTGACACAACCATCTGCACCCCCGCTTACTACCTTCCCCTTGCCTCTCTCACCCGCCTTGGCGTCCCCATCTTCAACAGGAACCCAAGATACGACGGCTCCACCCATCGGCGCAGCTCCGGGCATGTGTACATACCGCGAAAACGGTGGTTGGAGGCTGTACACGTAGATATGCGTATCGAGCGAAGTTGAGGCGATGTGTGTCGGGGGTACGGTCGTTTGGGAAGGATAAAAGGCGAGGGAGGTGATGCGGGCCGCATGGTGCGTCCAGTTGTCAGTGCGTTGCTGTGGTTCAAGCATGTCAATGGTGGATAGAGAAAGAAAAATAGCGGAACGTACTTCAGCTGTATGGCCGTCCAAGAGGATGATCTTGCCAACGGACTGGTCCGCGAGAAACCAAAGTCCGAGTGATCAGTGCCCAGAACCAAGACAACGGATTAAAGCAGGACAAAAAATTAAGAAGGTGGGAAAGAAAAACGGAAAGGAGGATCAAAGCGAGAACAAACGCACATCTCCGGCAGCGATATACCCTCCGTCCGCCGAAACTGCAACCGTCGTGATCTGGCCTCTCGAACCCACTTTCTCTAATGCAGCCTTTTCGATGAGAGTGGAGGCACGCGTGTCCCAAGTATAAACGTGGACTTTGTTGTCGTCCTACCCCACCGTCGTCATCGCGTCAGCTTCACGGGGTGTATGGTACGCCGACGACACGCGGCTAGAGACTGACATACCTCTCCACCTATGACGACGATCGTACCCGATGCAGCGACCGAGACCGCCTTGTAAGTCGTTCGCGAAGTATATAACGTCTGGTTGTGTCGCACTGCTTGGACCGCGGTCCTTCCCGTTTTCTCTGCGTAGACGACAAACAATGTTCCATCAGCCGTGCTCGCGAGTGAGGTCGGCTGGCCGCCGAGGCCGAGCGTTGCCTGTCTGCTCCATTCAACCCGATGCAATTCGGTTTCGTGGTTTTGATAACGGAACCCGTGAGTCTGTAGACAATGGAGGAACAGAGAAAATACCAACGTAAATCCGACTTCCAAGTCGACCTCCCTCAGTTTATCGTCGAACCCAACGGAATGGACCTGTCCACCAGGACCCGCCGTCAAGCCCGACACGAGGTTCGTGTGACCTTCACCTGGAACCCTGACAGAGCCCACCCCCGCCGACGCAGTGTCGTACCGGAACGCACGGCCGTCCGCAGTCCCTACAAAGAATGTACCACCGCCAGATTTCCCAAGCGAGCCCGAGGTCACAGATTTTTGAGGCGCCTAATGTGAAATATCGTCGTGGAGCGACCCAGACGTCAGATCATCATTGACGGTTTCCCTCGACACGGAGGTAGTGATACGAGCCATACCTGGATGATCCGTGTGGGTCTGCTGTGGCCTCCACGTACATCAAGGACTCTGAGTTCCCCGACCATGGAGAGTGAGACGATCTCGTGCGGGTTCACCCAGACATTCCCGACCTGTTGGTCCGGGACGCCCTTGTCGAACGACCATGTCGACACATTCTTTTGTGTACTGGCGTCCCCTGCATGTGAAACGAAGGATAAGATGATTTCATGTTGAGCGGAACAGAACATTAAGATTAATGAGGTGCTCACATAGCTTGACGGTATTGTCCATGGACGACGTGACGAATCGATCGCTGGAAGAGCTCCACGAACATGCCATCTATGACATATTTGAAAATTTCGTACATCTTGTTCCACCACTCATGATGGAGATGACGCGGGACGTACGATGCTACCCTTGTGCGGGCTATCCTTGACGTCCGCAATCTTGTCCCCGCTCTCCCCATTGTACAAGACGATCTTGAAATCGGATCCGACACTGACAAAGTGATCTCCGTTTGGCGCGTACTTGATGTCTTGAACGAACTTGGTGTGTTCTCGGATCGTCTGTTATCACATGATTATGTCAACCAATTGTCTCAGCGGTAGACGTTAACTCACCTTGACGTACTTGAACGGAGGTCCTTGGAGATGACTTCTCAGGCTCGAGTAATGGATGGACGAAAAAGCAGACCTACCCTGGTGGAAATTGATTAAACCGCTGTCGTCCGCCGTGACCGCACGATAGGGCCTTTTGGGGCGAATAGATACCGCGTTGATAACCTGGAAAGAAAAGACGTGGACGCTGAGAACATCCCCATAAACGAGAGAACAACAAACCTTGGAATGCCCCGTGATTTCACCCGTCGACGCCCCCGTGTTGCGTAAAAAGGCATGGGCAAATCTTCACTCCACGGAATCATACAAAGAGCAATCGATGAAACACATCAAAAACGGCACTCATCAAGAGGATTTCGACAAGCAGACGCACTTTTCCCGTCCATCTCCAGCGGCGATGATCCGCTCACTATCAGCATCCCACGCAAGATCGTTTCTGTATATGGCGCAGCGGGGTTAGAACTTACTGGGGGATGGACTTAGGTCAACGACGAAGTCTGACTCACATACGCCCTGTCAAAACCCTGTACTCTCCAACTACGGACTGGTCTTCCTTGACCGTGTCCCAGATCTTGACTAATGACCGAAGTGGGTGTGAGAGAAAAATGAGATATTTAGATGTTGAGTCCCGACCCAACCGGATGGACCGACACAGGTAACGTACCGAGTCCAGACACGTCCGCCGATGCGCAGTAAAACCCCGACGGCGAGAACCGCGCAACGGTCGTCTCCTTTGAATGCCCCGTGAACGACGTACTTAGCCCCGAGTGCTATTATCGTGTGTCATCAGGTTGAAGGGACCAGAGTTCTGAATCAGGAACCCGCCTTCAGATCAAGAATCTGGCGAGTGTGTGAGCCCGTATGTGTAATCGTGAGGGAAGCTGAGGTAGGAGACAGGACTTACAATCACACTACGTCCGTTGACGTAGATGATCTTATCGGACCCCTTGACATCTGCTGCGGCGAGCTTCGTCGACCGACCGCGCTCCGTCCCGGGGTTGCACGGATACAATGCCTGTCGCGTGTAGCTCATTTGCGTCCTTGTGTTGAGCAAGCAAATAACGGTGTCGGACAACCGACGCCGTTTGAGGTGCTGTCAGATCGATCAAAGAGCCGAAACACACTTGCGGTTGTGACTTAGGGGCATTCCACATTCGGGTGTCGTTGTGCATAATCATAGCCCGCGATTGAAGACCCCAAAGTGCCAAATGTAACAGAACATTTAGAATGTGAGCTTCATGAAAAGAAACAAGATATAGATGGCAAGCAGGCAAAGAAAAGAAAATTAGGATCATATCACATTCTCCCCATGGAAACGAAACATCCTTCAGTCATCCACTAGACGACATTCGTCCGTGGAATAATTTTTCAGGGGGTCCTTTCGTAAAGCTTCGGCCTCGGACAGCACAACAATTCCCTTGCCTGCGACCTTCGGCTTCATGACAGTTTCGGGTGCAACAAATCCCATCGACGTGTTAGGAGTTTCAGGCTAGTTGATTCACACGCGGTCACAAATCGAAAGGTGATGGCCACGTTGAGAAAGGACATTCACAATGTGAAAGAATATAACACCTTACCTCGTCACGAAATGGTGTGAACCTCGGAGTACAGGGAACAGTATCGTCCGGACGATCCGGGTCCTGGAATGGTACCACGGTCGCATTCCTGGCAGGCGTTCTGGGCGGCAACATTGCCGTGAGAGGGTTGGGCATTGATTCATCTTCTACTAATTCCCCCGGACCGGGGTCCCTGTAAGGAACAATCTTGGATGTGCCCCCCATGGTAGTGCCGAGTGTATGCGAACCGGAAGCTACACGGCGTGCGCGCCCCGCGTTTTTTAGTGTTGTCCCAGCAGCTTTCTGGACTTCGGGCATATTCTCCTTCACCCGTGACTTGCGTGTCCCAATGTCTGGATACAACATGCGCGACTCCTCCTGGGGCTCGGAGCCCGTTGGGTCGACAAAGATTTGAAGACGGGAATTTGAGACTGTCCTTGAACCCGAGCCGAGAACATCGCCCTGTGACGATGTCGATGCATGACGCTGTCCAAAAGGTCCAGAAGATGACGATGCTGTCGCGCCCAATGCTGCGCGCCGAGCGGACGCTTCGGGTAGAGGGGGCGGTGGCATCGTGATGCTAGACATCATCCGCTTCTGAAAATCTGTATGTTTGCTCTGCAAATGTTCGAGGGGTTGAGCCTGCCTCGCGACGCCGAGCAAGAACACCGAATCGGCATCACTCTTACTGCATTTAAGAGTTCATATCTTGATCAGTAAACGCCACTCGGGACCAGGAACGCCACTCACCGTCCTTGCCGCTCAAGTATCGCCGCATACTCTTCATACAAGAGGGCATGATTCGTCCCGATATCATTCGCAAGCAAGAACCTGTAGACCATCGCCTGTTTCTCGACGAAGCTCGCGTATAATATCCAGAGCTTGAGATACTTGAGTTCCCCTCTCCATATGCCGCCACGGTCATCCTTTAGCACCCTCGTCGCCTCCTCCAGTAGTTCAAGGAGGCCAGACTCGGCACTCTGTCCTTGGGGGTAGTTCTCCAGCGTCCAATTGACGAATCGGACATATGCTTCAAGTGGGTCATCATCCTCGTCTTGCAGTGCGACCTCGACGTTAAGTTGGTATCGTTTGCGCGCCGAGTTGAGTTGTGCGTCGCGTTGAGCATGTGGGGTCGTCAAAATGGCAGACAACGTTGTGACACACCGTCCTGACGCCAATGGCTGGATGTTCTCTTTCGCCGCTTCCAACACTTCGATGTCGATGATGGGGCCCGATTCCGTGAAGACGTCTTGTTCCACATTTTCTGGCTCTGCCATGCCACACGACTGTGCTTTCGGATGGTCGCAAATGGTAAAGCGCCAATGCAGAACGCGCCTAGAAAACTCATCACGCGAATGTCACGTGGTACATACTCACTACCAATCTCAACTTCATTTTGTCTACACATATTCTTCAGCTGACCGGCTGCGCAAACAAGACATCCATAACTGACAACCACGGCGCCGGAGGTCTATCCCAACATGTTTTCTTCCCATTGATCCAAATACTTCACCACCGGCTTTGTAACCATTCCGGATGATGTGCTGGACCACTGGTGGTAATTGCTATACCAGGTGCGTTCCATATTTAACCATATTTAATTGAATCTTGCATGGGAATCTCTAAACATACGGCACTGCAATCAACACTTTCCCGATCCTTCCCAGCGATCATGCAGGAATAGATGCCCGACTATTCCCAAGGTTTTCATCCAGAATAGAAATGCGTATGGGGAAGGATGGGCATCAAGAAGCAACATTACTCTACGCGGACCCACGGACACGCCCTTCAACACGATATGACCTGGTAAATCAGTGCATCAACGCATCCTTCATGATTCCCGCGCTCTGATAATAGCCGCCTACCTATGGGTGAAATCTCAGGACTGACGTCAGTTGTACCAAGAATAAAGGTACACACGTTCCAATCACCAAGGTCCTGGTTCCCTCTTCCCTCCCCTGGGCCGTATGTACTTGTCATCGCATATGCAGGGATGCGATACCGTCCACTCCCACGGCGACAAATCCATTATCGTATTCGCATCAGCTAGTTCGGAGTATGCATCGTGTACCGCCCCACAACATGATCCGACGTATAGCATATGACTCATACCATGCTTGCTTCACTCACTCACTCGCCATCCGACTAGCTAGGGTTTAGACATCCCTTTGTTCTCCGATACATACAACCACCCATGGTACACCCATGACATCGAAGAACGCCGCCACCATGGCTATCGCGGAACTCCGAAATGCCACATGGTGCTCAGCACGCTTCCTGCTGCGCAACGTCCGACCCGAATAGTAGTCCTATCTTTCCGTCTGCGTTTGTGTCTTTCATCCCAAAAATACACACATGTACACGACGGGAGGAATTCAAACCCGCAATGCTGTGATTACTCTCTACCAAGACTGTGATCCACAGAGCCATACCTGATAAATGTCGCATCAGGTCGAGGCTCCGATGGTATTGGCATGGCTGATTTGACAAAGGAAATTTTGCAGTTTTCCTCAAGCTGTTGTACAACATCCAACGCCGCATCGCTGGGTGTGCTTGCATGTGGGAACTGTGTCACCCAAATGCAAACATTCGCTTTGCATCAGACACCCTCCAGCCTGGGCGGGACTCGACGGATATATATTTATATCAAGCGGAACGCGCCCCAACTTTCATCGAATCGGTACCTAAAGCTCGTGTGAAATCATCATGCGTGATGCAGTCGTTGAACGCGGAAAGGCCAAGGGCGATGCACCATCACTTTTGTATGATGGCATATCGACTCTGCATGATGGTTTTTTTTCTACTCGGCGAGGGGTGCGGTGAGGTTTCGCAGTCTTCCAATACCTCGGTTCAAACCTTCAAATCTATAGGGCTGCTGCCACCGTTGACGACTCTACTGGCAGTTTCAGAGTGGATTGTCCAAATGTAGATGATGCAGACGGGAATACCTAATTCTGGAACCGGCACGTCAGCAACCTTTTATTCATGGAACGAACTATTCTGTTCGATGGATTAAAAGACTTCGGGAAGACACCCAGTTATAATTGGACAAAAGGCTGGCAGAAAGGAAAATTCAGCCTTGATGATTGGCAGAGTCCTTTGCGATTGATTTGAATGCGAAAATCGATTGCAGCACAGTACATACTTGCTTACATCTAAAAATCCCAATTTCGACAGAAAAAAAAGGAAAAGAATTTTTAAAAAAAAAGAAAGAAAGAAAAACATCTAAGATCGTCGAGATAACTCGTTTAGCGAGTAATATAAATTACCCAATAGAGGACCCAGTTAGCTAAGCGACTGGCGTAGCGGGTCCGACGACTTCTTGCTTGACCTTGGAGAACTTGGCAACGGTGGCCTCGTCCAAGTTGAGATGAGCCATCACAAGTTCAGGTGGCGTGAGCGCAAGCCATTGGTTGAGGGAGACATCCTCGAACACGCCTGGGATCAGCGGGATAAGCAAACAACTTTCACGCACAAACCAGAATATACAGACCTGAGTTGAAAATTTCGAGGAAGCGCAAGGTCGTGTTGCCGGTGTTCTCGACGTAGTGGCCTGCGAGAGTACGTGCGTCGATTCATCTAGCGCAATAGGGGAAAGAAAGGACCGACCATACGAAGGTGGGATGTACGCGATATCACCCGGCTGAATTGTCACGATTAACGAATCGTCCCGTTGACCCCAGTGACTCATACCTGGAAGTCCATTGTCTGCGCAGTGGCTGACGCTGCGTAAACTGAAATGCGAGCGGTCCCGTTACTGCGCAACGGTAAGATTACAGAGCAACCGATAGTAAGGGTCCACCTACAGGAAGAAGGTCCATTCGGGTTCGGTTGGGTGCCACTTCACATGCCGTTTGGAACCTTGTCTCGAAACAGGTAGTACAGAAATCACTTACATGGAGTTCACTACATCAAATCAAGTAAGCCGGGTTTGGATACGTAAGGCAACTAAATATACCTACCGCATGCCGCCAGCTTCGACAGTGACCTCTGCCACACAGATTGTTGTTGATGCTGGGAATAAACTGGTGTCGACGACCTTGTATGTACCGCCAGGTGCTTGGTTGGCAGGCAACTTGGACATTGGGAATGTATAGTTCAATGGAGTGTCATTTGGCACAACCATGTCGCTGTAAAGATCATCGGGAGGGGGAGTACCTGGGTATGACAAACGGGTCAGAAAAGATCACCGGGGACATGCTATGACAACATACTAGGGAAGATGTACAATTCCTTGCTTGGAATTTCATTGAATACCGAGATATCAACCTGGAAGTTCTTGGCAATAACTTCCTTTGGAACGTGTGCCAGCCAATCCTATACGACGTTAATATGAAGCTCATCGAAAAGCGAGAAGAACACTTGCAGTGAGCAAGAAAGTAGCATCCTCGCTAAAAGCACCATTGTCGAAGATCAAGAGGAATTCAGCACCTTCGGCAGTCGTGTTCTTGGCCTGTATACTATGGGGGAATCCGGCCGGAAAGTACCATAGATCGCCAGGTCCCTGCTGTACCGTCAGGTCGGAAGAATAGGTCATGACATCATGACATACCACATCCTGGAGGTATATTTGTCCCTGTGGAGTGAGACAGCTGACCCGCAGGTAGCCGGATAGCACATAGGACCATTCAGCATCTTTGTGCCAATGCATTTCACTACAGGTCGGTGAGTACACAATCTGCCGGTGGTCACGGTTGCTTCACGATACTCACCGGATAGCACCGGCTTCCAGACGCATGTTCACGCCAGCAATGGCAGTGGCGACAGGCATGGCATTAACTAGCATGCATCAGTATCCCCGCTGAAACAGATCGTATGTGGCGAACGAACTGTTCTGTTGTCGAGCCCAACCGCCTGTTTGAATACGATTATGACTGAGGACAAACGGCCACTTGAAGTTCTCGCTATAGAACAGATAAATAATGTGGATACTGAATTCGATGAACGGTACTCACACAGAACCACTATCTGTCGTTGGAGGGGCAAGTGCATCCGAGTTCTGTAGTTCCATTGGGATATTCTGGGGCCCAAGAATATCGGCACCCAGTCCCCCACGAATGGGCTGTGGGTCGACGCCGACAGAGTCCGACGTCCATAGCCACTCGTTGGGGTCATCGCTAGCGTAGGGAACGGTGGGTGAGGCTACAGGAGCAGAAGAAGATGCCGACGGGCCAGACTGAGCAACAGCCGACGCAATGGCAGCTAATGAATAAAGGAGAGACCACGAGTGCATCATTTTGTTGTGTCGCTGAGAGCGCTGGGCGAGTGGGGTTGAGCGAAATTTGCACAAAGAAACGGCCCATTTCGAGGGCAACCCTTTTATACTGGAGCCCCCAGATGAGCTAGGCGCACGGACTAGAGGTAGGGCAGATTATACATTACGGCAGACGGATGGACATATTTTGGGCGTGGATGTATTTGCTGATATCGCGGCATTCCACCCAAACGAGTAGATGGAAATTGGTTCGGGAAACTGCTTGCTTTGTAGTACTTTGACCAGAGTTCCATGGACCACAGCGACCTACCAACCAAGAGGTCGACGGCATATCTTGGCGCCTAGTCATACATTAACGTCCTGTCGCGGTCTATATTTAACACACGGTACATTCTTTATCACCATCATGGCGCGCAGTAAAGTTACATCGCACGCGATCACAGGTCCCCGGTGTGGCGTGCCCTGTCCAATGGACAGTGTATTGGCATCAAATCGAGACATCTCTCTGGACTCGGAGGATTGCGAAACCAGAGAAGAACCATTTGGCACGGTTGACCAAATTGACGTTTGTCGTCATTGTGGTCGATGGTACTATCAGGCACGAGTCGGCGATCAGGGAGTAGGCATTACAACAATGGAACATTATCTCACCACTCCCAGAATTATCCCGGACAAATTTAGGCCATGTCAGCTGGCACGATGTTGGCCACGGGGGACCATCCACTCACTTCCGCACATGGAGCATGCTATCATGATGTCCTGAATGCCGCAATTGCGAGTGATTTGTGCTCATGAGGCATGCACACGGCGAGTCACCCCCTCGCTGTTCGACACGTGAACAGCGCCTACGTCAGGCCTAAAATTCGAAACACAACACGAGACGTGCAAAGTACTCACCCGTTGGCACCTGAAGCTCCTTCGAAACTGTATGCGTAGGCTAGTGTTTCACACTCGAGTTAAAGGGCACGGGGAGCCATCTAGATTCCATTGATACCGGGGGTACCAGAAGTTCACAAACTGGTACTTGCAGACTGTGAGATCTGAGCAGAGCGTGCGTAAGAAGACTTCCGCGGTCTAGGCATTACACAACACAACCCCTCATCCCAAAACGAGGAAAGAAAAAAATACTCAGGACGGTCTAGGGCTATACATGGGACAGACCATACTCTCCCAGACAACTATCAAGTACCAATCGGACATCTACCAGACGCGTTCTCAGTGTTCCTATTACTACTTACCTATCATTGCACGAAGAGGTTTGTGCGATGAGCAGAAGAGCATCTCTCGTTGGGGAGTATTACGAATGGTGAACGCGAAGCATGTTTGTATTTGTACGTATGGGTTTTGGAAGTCGAAACATGGTGTAGGATATGCGATATGGGCTTTGGGCACAAATTCCCTGAAAACGAACTCTGGAAACAGAGATATGGGTATGGATTGTAAGGGACTATGGTGTGTGTTAGGAGAGTCGACTGTGGTTGCATCCTCCCATGATGTGCGTCGTGGTGCAGGGTTCCAACGAAACGTGAAATTGCTACTGGGATCCGGGATTCGTGCAGCGAGCCGGTTGATGGTTCGCACCGGCTACCTGGCCATCGCATAAAAATAGTCCACGAAATCCGGGGACTGTGTGAGCACCGGTTATCATAGAATATAAGCCGCAGAGTCCACCGAGAAGGGTACACCACGGGTTTTCCGTGGATATAATGCCGTGCAAGATACACAGAAGGGCGGAAGTCAACTTTCTCAGCGGAAGCGTATATGATCAGTCGACATGTACACGATCTATTCCGCGACACAATACACCACGGTACCAACCTGACCCGAACGACCGGGTTACTTAGCAAATACGGAGATAAAATATTCAGAGGCGTACCGTCCAAAAGCAATTTGGGATCGGGCTGCAGAGCCCGTGAAAGAAATCCGCAGTTACCATCGGACGGAGTGCTTTGGTCGATCATGAAACGGGGGACTCTCCACGAGATCGGGTTATCGTGCGCTTCCGCTGTGGGAGATAATTGCATCCATTAGCCTTGTCACTCACGGCAAATGGAACCCTCAGTTGGCATTAGGTAGATGAGTGCCTTCCCCTTTGTGCGGACAGACACGGACTCTGGGATCAACTTACCGCTCATTTTGGTCCAGCGCAAACGTGAACTTACGATCGCCGTATCGTCCCGGTCTCATTGTTCTAAGGAAGTTGGTCACGTCTATTGAGTCGAAGGCGGTGTCGAGCAGGGTCGGGTTGCTGACGTAATGTTTCCACGCGCCGCGAATTTTCTGGTGGCCATCGTGTAGGTTGACCACCTCGACGTCCAGCACGGGCTGTTGGCTTGCCACAGGGTACGTCGTTCTCAATGGCATTGTCTAGGTTCACACTTCATTCGTTCTGGACAGCTACGACAAGGCAGACGACCGTTGCCGATCATCAAAGATGGCCTCTGGATATGTATCCCCGCCATTGCAAGAAGGCGATGGCCCACAGCCCCACCCATATATTCACGAACCACTATTATACATCTCCAATCTGCCTCCTTATGTTACGGATGAGAATCTCGCAGTTACCTTTCAGTCTTGTGCGCCCTTCAGACCTAATATTCCGCGCGACGGGAGCAGCCGCCCGCTCTCCGGGACGATTGAGTTCAAATTCCCCGAGAAAGGTGTGACCATCCATCATGTGTGATGTATCCCTGGTGATCGACACTCTTTCATAGCTGAAAAGGCCCTCGCTACTTTACAGTCGCGTCCCATTCAAGGTCTCCAACCTCCCGTGATCCTCGTCCTCTCACCATACCCTCCGACCTCACCGCCCACATCCCTTCCGCCTCCTTCCGCGCTACCGCGTCTCGTGAAGCATCTTCCGGTTGGCTTCTCCGATAGCCAGCTGTATGATCTTTTCCGACCTTATGGTGCTCTCGCGTCAGTTCGCACGCAGACTGGGTTTGGCAGCGATACCGGAGTGATAGAGTTCTGGCGTGAAGAAGATGCGCGCATCGCAGAAGAGGCAATGCACTGTTTCGAACTGGATGGCCAAAATATCGCAGTAACAGTATACCAGGGCAGGAGGACTAGTGGCAGTGCCACCGAGTTTAGTGCTCATGCTCCCACTTTCGTACCGTCTAGTTCTGTGTATCCTTACCCTGCACAGGTAACACATTCTGAGTTATATTTTCGTTGGCTCACATCATATCCACAGTATTCCCCTCCGCGTGCTCATCCATTTGCCACTCCACCCCGGGGACCCATTTTTGTCCATGGTCCGGGGCAACAAGTACAACTTGCCCCTTTGTCTGGCCCTGGTTCAACTAGTCACAGTGGTCTTATAGACCCATGCAACTTATTCTGCAAGGTGACACCAGGAATTACTCATGCTTGACCATACCTTCATGACCTTTGTTTTATGGACCAGAACCTGGACCCGGAGATTGACTCAAATGGACTTTTTGCTCATTTCCGCCAGGTAAATAATTACTCTATTATGCTTCGACCTCTCGTTCACCAGTGGGCTTAGTTTGGACAAATTGTCAGGTAAACCACATAGATTGTCGCATGTTCCGTTTACTGAATTATTACGCAGTGCACGAGTAATGCGCAATGAAACCGGCGAGAGTCGCGGGTTCGGCTTCGTCTCCTTCCAAACACCTGATCAAGGTTGGTGTGATTTAGCGTTGCGGCACCCCGATTGCTGATCGCTACTCGCAGCGGCTGCGGCAATGCATGCTATGAATGGAATGCTTCTTGGTAGCAAACAACTTGTTGTCAGATTGCACGAACCCAAGCAATTACGCCAGGAGAAGTTGGCTCAACGTTTCGGTCATAACGGCCACCCGCGGAGCGCTAGTGGTGCGACGAGCCCGACGGCAAGCGAGGGTGGCGAGAGCTATGTTGGTTTCTCCAGTCCCCGGTTCCCTTCATCCGTCCTGGGTTCTCCCGTCATCGGAGTCGATCGCCCTGATAGGGGCAGAAGAGGCTCCGGTAGCTATTATAATGTAAGCGTGCATGGCACCCGTTTCAGCCCAGGCTCACACGACACAGGCCGCCCTCTCTGGTACCCTTAATCTGCCCATGCGCTACGATGATCTCGCGGCGCTGTCGCCTGTTGTCAGAAAGGAGGTGCTTACAGGTGAACTGAGCAGACGCATCAAAGCAAACGACACTGTCCCAGCGAACGAGCTTGAGGCAGTAGTCGAGTCTCTTGTCAGCCTGTCTCTAAGTGAAGTCGTGGCAGGTATTCAAGACCCTTCGAAGCTCGTGGAACAAGTGACAAGTGCACGCGTAGCCCTGAAGCCCAAAACACCGTCGCCTGTCAAGTCACCGTCGCCTGCGAACTCTCAGGACTCCCGTTTGTTGGATCCTGCCCAGTTGGCTGCAACAGCTTCGGCCCCCGAACACCCTTCGACTCCAATATCGGTCTCTGCGTCGTTATCTACACCTCCACGCACTTCCTCCCCTTCTGGTTCAGTTCCACCTATCTCTGAGAAGGATCGTATGACAGTAGCTGTTGTCAAGATCGAGCCATCTAGACACAGCGAACTCGTAGAGTTGCTGATGAGTTTACCAAAACGCGAGAGAGCGATGTGTCTCTTCAATGTTGAAGTGCTCAGAGCCAAGATAGCGGATGCAAAGATGGTCCTGGACAGTTCTGATGCGGAGGATGAACCCAAAGCCGAATCATCCGCTGTGCCGGTGCCTGTCACACCCCAGGCAAGGAAGGCTTCCACGACCCCACTCGAGGACACGCCAAAAACACCTGCACTTTCGTCGCGTGGACCATCTGCCGCATCGTCACCCGTACCTGTGACACCGAGCTCGACTTCCCATACCATCGCTTCACTGGCGCGTCTACCTGCTGCAGATATCATCAAGCTCGCGAATTCCTCTTCGACGACTGGGCTTCCGCTACCCAAGGCTGATCCGTTGGTCCTGAAGGCCACTGATGAGTTCGTCGACGGACTCCTTGACAAGCCGATACAAGCCCAAAAGCAACAACTGGGTGATAAGTTGTGGGTACCTTTTCCCTCATGCTCGCTAGTCGCTCACTGGTACGATCTCCTTAACACAGATTCCGAGCCATCAAGTCATATGGCATCAAGGGCGCGGTAGGCATTCTCCTGATGCGCCATGATTGGATAAGGTGTTGACTGTTTCTAATCCAGCCCAAATTGACCATTGCATTGTTGGATCAGGACGATCTGCGGTCGCTCGCGCATCTCATGAATAGCTACCCTTCTCTACTGAAGGAGAAGGCCTTGATCGTGCAAGCGGCGCAAGGCGGCAAGTGAACACAAGATCTTATTGTTTCCTTGTTCCACCGTTCCATCTCGCTAGAATATGACTGGGTCATATGTATGATGGGCTTCCCTATCTCCTTTTTGCCTACATGACGTCGCAACACACAGATGAATCAGTGAATCGCGTGTTAGCCCAATTGCTCTGGAGTTGCTGTTCCCCGTCTCGTTCTTTTTCCCTTTTTGCATATCTACTCTCTCTCCTGTGGAAAGCACCATTTCGCCTTGGCTAGTACCTCACCCACCCTATCCCACCACCTTTTCTTTTTACCCATCACATTGCTACGGTCGACCGCTTGGATACGCTGATTTTTTCTTCCACCTTCTATTCTCTACTTCTAACGACCTTGTTGACGATCACTCAAAGTAACGTGGGTTCTTCTGTGTTTCATTTAATTTGTTTCTCATCTACCCCTCCGTTTCGTTCTTTCTAACATATGGATTTGAACGTGCGATTTATGACGAGGGTAATCCAACGATCGATTCTCACGCTTTACGAAACTTTGAGTCGGTGCATTTCTTGCGGTTCGATATACAGCGGAACGAAGTCGACATCGCACAGGCCGAGGCATTACTATGTGAGGTGGTGGATCTCCGCTCTGCAGACAGCAACGGGAACCGAGCTGCAATCATTTTGAATCAGATATATGCAGGACGTAGGATTGGCCCTGTTCAGGCAGGTGATCAAGTATCTACGGAGCGGGGTCCATCGACTTTCGGTGTCCAGCCATTGCACCGCTTGAACAGGCTAGCAACGCAGACGATCTCCAATGGGCAATCGTGGCTTTCGAGGCAGGCGTTAGATCCACATCCGTGATGGATCACCGGTACATTGAAATTGTATCCGTGAGATCATCCAGATTAATGCGTCCCGTCGCCAGCATGTGAACTGCAACACATCCATGAGGGCAGCGGTATTGCAAGCCGAAGGATGGGCCTGTCAGATTCATGCTTGTGATTCGATCAGTCTGACATGGGGACACAAGAGAAAAGAAAACATCCATACCGTTACATAGATCGCTCCAGCTGAGCGTGATGGCGGTTCGCTTCCGTGCGTTGCCTAATAAGACGTGAGCTTCCCTGATGCCATGCATGATCGCCAAAATGATACGCACTGAATTTGCTTGCGTGTCGCCTTGGGGTACTCGTCTGGTTCCGGACGCGGTTTTGCTTGAATTAGGAGGAGCAGATGCGTCGTTGGGATGTCGACCCTAGTGGGGTGAGCAATGGGACGTGGTACATAGTAGCGAGACTACGGCACACCGAGCTGGTTTGCGCTGCCCCACGCGAGCCTTGTCCACTACCGGAAGGGGTTTTGTTCGGGTTGGAGCCGGCTGTCTTGGCAGCCTTCTTCTACAACTTGTGAATTCCTGAGTACGAACCCGAGGAGCAACAAACCTTTTTCTTTGGTCGCCCGAAGGCCGCGACCGTCCGCTAAATAGGCGTGTTGAACAAATCAGATTCCGTAATTTCTACGAACCACCCACCCGCCTGCGTTGTCCTGCAGCCATCCAGTGATGTGTGACCTCTGCGCTCGGCGGAGATGGAGGCGTTTGACCAGCAGACCGGGGCTGCTCGTTGGGGACTCGATCGGATGGATTCGATGTAGGGTCTGTTCTGCCCTTTGCTTTCCTTTGCTGGAATAGGCTTCTGAGGTTTGGAATGCCGAGAGATATCTGACGACTATCATTTCCCCGAGATGATGCTGGAGGATAGGTCATGCGTGCAGCACGCAATGTGGTGCTGTGTTCGTGGACAGAAGACACTGGGGACAACGGCTATCCTCGTGTGAGCGCGACGGGAGCGGATAGGGCTAATCACGAACCTCATCGAAGTTGAATTGTGGGCCAGACGGATCAGAGGGTACTTCGACCTGTCCGGGCGTGAGAACTCGCTCAAGCACGAAAAGAGCGGATGGATACCTCGAGCGGATCACTGTTGCCATCTCCGGGGTGTGCCTTGGGCTGCGTTGCGTCCGTCTCTCCGGATTCCTCCTGTTGCATGCAAATGGTCGAGTCAACAACTCAGTTCTATGCAGAAGAGGGGGCTCGTACAAGATTAGAATCAGCGGGTTTGTCTTCCCTACCATTCGCGCTCGTGGGCCGTCTGTCCAGCTGTTCATCATCCCCAAGAAATGTAATGTAAGGTGTCGGCGAAGTGGTCAATGACGGACAAATGCTTACGAAGGCATCGGGGCTAAGAATGTCACGCAGCTCGTGTATGGCGACTCCTCCATCCCCTCGTCCGATTGCAACGTAATTTCCAGTAGATGAGAGTGCAACTGAGCGCACACCCTTGTGGTAGTGGATAGGAGGCCCAATCCGAGCGAGAGTGCTGGCATCCAGAAATATGACAGATGGTGATGTAGTGACAACAAGGAACTTGCTATTTGCTGCAAGGGCAATGGAGTGGGTGTTGTCAATGATGGGTGACTCGTCGAGTTGGTTCCACGAGGTGATGGCAAAGGACCTGATTTTCATGTCCCTCGATGTGACGAAAATTTTCTGGCCATCATTCGACCATGCGAGGGGAGTGGTTGCAGCTACATGGATTGTCGTGGTATTGATGGTGACGAGCTTGTCGCCACTTTGACCATCAAAGATACGGACTGGACCGTCGTACTCGCAGGTCGCAAGTTGTTCACCCGTCGGTGAAAATTTGACTCCAGTGACGATGTTGTTGTGTCGGAATGGACCAAAGAGTCGCTCACCGGTCTGGATGTCCGAAACGCTCGCTTCGTCCGAATAGCCTCCAGTTGCAAACTTTGATGAGTCGCTGGAAATGTCAACCGAACGCACACTGCTAGACTTGCCCTCGGCCGTGATGGCACCTGCGTGCAGTTCTGTATCCCAAACCTTTACACCTTTGTCGGTTCCTCCGACTACCCACTTGCCATCATTTGACACGGAGATGGCAAACACCTCCGTTCCCATCCATTCTCCGACTCGTTGACCATCGTCAAGCCTCCACCGTTGAATGCCATATTTTGTCCCACTATAAAGCTCCTTCCCGCTGGGATGGAATGCAACTGCCCACACCGTGCTGGAGTGGCGGGTATCAAGCACTACCGTCGGTTCTTGCTCAACCATCAGCATCCGACACGGTCGCACCTCAAAGCCATTACGCACCAATCTCGGTCGACATCTGGTCGATGTTATGCAGACTTGGGGTTCAACGAGCGGAGAAAAGAGTCGTCGGGCGTAACTTGAGTGCGCGTAACTCATGTCTTAATTCTCAATATGGGTACAGCCGCGAGTCCTTGGCGTCTATCCTTGCCCGGATCCTGCGACCACCGGACAAGCAATCAACATAGGCCTGTCTTCCCTTGCTGCCAAATCTGAACACCTGCGAGTATCAAAGGTATTACTAGGATAATGTTGTCTGAACCATTCTGACTACACTTTGACTTGGTCTGTTACACTCAAACACAAAGCCTTCTGTATGTGGTATCAAAGTCAGTGAGCCCTCGTGTTACTCATCGTCCAAGTATACAATGCCCCCCTCTCTACATAGGATCATCACCCCCCACGAAACAGGTGCAATTGTGCGCCGGTAGCTCCAAGTAGTTCCATCTCACGCTTTACTGCTGTGCGGGCTGTGCATCTAGATATACCCACACGATAGTAAGTATATCCTACACTCGAATCTCTTTTTTTTTGCCCTTGCTAAGTTGATGAAGATCACTAGATTTGTTTCTCGTGCCCTCTGTCTGTCCTGCCAAGTTGAATCCAAGAACGAAAATGAGCCGGGTAGCCCTGCACGACTGACTGGCGCTCAAACGCAGCTACCGTGGCTTTCTGGAGAGGAAGAGAGATTGGAAGGTCCAGATCTTGGAGAGTGCTCCGCTGACCTGACAGTTAATAACATTGAATGTGTCCTAATCACGCGTGAGTTCCGCATTACCAACTCCAGCTATTGCTAATACTCCCAACAGACATTCGTGCTGCGAACGTGGCCGTCACAATGAGGCGTATCCCTGTTGGGTTCTATGTGGTGGTAAAAAGCGAAAATATGACAAAACGGACTTCTATCAAGCTGGCGCCGGTAAGCAAGGACATAGTCCAATGGGATGATGAGATTGTATTGTGAGTCGTTACTCTAATCACGTCGCTTGGAGTTTTGGCCGATAGGATTCCAGTTCCGCCGTTCTTTCATCCAAGATATCTTTTACAGTAGTTGCATTGTTCGAACTAGGAGCGACACTGGGGAGCGGAGAACTTCTTCGCACCGTCGATCTCTCTGTTGGGGAATTACTCAAATGTGATGGCCGGGTTGATCGTGAGTAGCACAATTTCCATTTCCTTCGTGCACCTAAACACTCTTTCATAGTTATCAGATCCGTGGAACAGAGTGGCGGGGAAGTCTCTTCGCCCACTTCTCTTGAAATTGAAATCGGACGACGGGCTTGCGGTCCTAGCGAATACCCAGCTGCCTCGAACGTGAGCGGATTACCTTGGTTCATGTTCATATATGCTTATGTCGTATCACAGCTACCAGAGTCAGAAGAGACATGCCAACTAAGAGAGTTGACAGACCGTGGACATCATGCTCTCGCTCGTTATCGCGAACTCCAAGAACGACAGGACCTCTATGAATCTATCTCATATTATGAACGCGCTCGAGAGCTCTGCCCGGTGGATCACCCCAATCACGCCACTGTCCTTTGCAACCTGGCCACAGCTGAACTGATCGACTGCCGAGTGAACGGCCTGTCTCCCAACCTCGAGACATCAATTGATTTGTATCGGTTTGCGCTTGATCTTCGCCCTCCCAGTCACCCTGATCGTCCATCCACTTTGCTCAATCTCGCGATAGCTCTTCAGGCTCGCTTCCAGAGGCGAGACAAGGAATCGGACGGGGAAGAGGGTAGAACCCTACTTTCCCAGGTGGTGGAAGTGCTTCTCCAGATAGCTACGTATATCATGCTGCCGTCATCGCACTCGTCAGCACTGCGGAGCCCAAGTTCATTTCCACACCCAAGGATCCTCAAAGCACCAAAGATGAATTCAAGAGCGACGAGAAGATTCAAAAATTGGATACTGCTTTAAAGTGGATTTCGCAGCCGTTTCTGCTAGACCACATCGGCATTCTATTCTGCGTTCAGCTCGACTGGCTCAGTGACCTTGCCCGCCAGGAAACGGTGATTTCGATGGTAGAGGCTGTAGCGCAATCCACATCTGAAAATCACCCTGATGGACATTCATGGCTGGGAAGGCTGTCGATCTCCTTCCGCAATTGGCTTGGATAGGCTTGTCCCTTCCCGACCGTTACTATCAACTTCTCGAAGCCACAAATGAAGTGCGTGATGCAGCAGCAGCAGCTTTAGAAGCCCACAAGGTCGACCTTGTAGTCGAGTGGCTCGAACAGGGCCGCTCTATCATCTAGAGCCAGTTCTCACAACTTCGCACCCCCATTGACGACGTCCGTGGCGCACACCCGAATCTCGCTGCCGAGTTTGAACGTGTATCGCGTGAGCTTGAGCACGCTAGCTCTCGTAATAGAGTCGTGGCCAACGATTTCGCGGTTGGCGTAGATGGACTGTTGGAGGAACTTTCGAAACGATACTACACGCTCGCTCACACGCGAAGGAAGCTCCTTGCCGAGATACGTGCTCTGCCTGGCTTGGAGTGGTTCTTACTCCCAAAGACAATCGGCCAGCTTCTTCCTCTTGCTCACTTGGGCCCGGTTGTTTTCCTTAATGCTAGCTAATACATGTGTGACGCATTGGTTGTCAAGGAAGGCTCGGACCATGTCTTCCATGTCCCGCTTTCGACTACCAGTTATGGCAAGCTCAAAGACATGCAACTGCAATTGAAAAAGCTGTTGATATTCAACGGTCGCCTCACCCCACGCGACTCTGCTACAGACAGAGGTGCAAGACTTTACCGTATGGATCCTGACGACATGCTAAAGATTGTTTTATCACACTTATGGGAGAATGTCGTCAGCCCAATTCTCAACGCCCTCGGTGCCTTGCTAGTATGTACAACTCAGCAATGTGTACCTTGACTGATGTCACCCCAGACACCACCTCTGAAACTGCCCCGCATCTTCTGGTGTCTAACTGGGCCATTTACTTTTCTTCCTATCCACGCTGCAGGTATTTACGATGCAACCCATCGAGGAGCAAAACTTTCGGACTTTTTCGTCTCGTCTTATATCCCTACGATGAACGCACTCAAGCCCCTATCCCAGAACGATGTGGAGGCGACTAATATTCGTCTGCTCGCTGTCCGTCAACCGAGTACGGACGGACAGGTTTGCCTCAGAGGCGTCCAAAGGGAGATAGCGGC